>JAWQUT010000117.1:348546-360189 GCA_033807755.1 Ellobium chinense | reverse complement strand
GGGGGGGGGGGTGGACGGGGAAGGGTGGAATAAATCAATAGCCTCGTGAAATTAAAATAATATATATATTTACAACAACAACAACAACAGGCTGGGTGGTCACCACCAGTACAACTACAACAACAACAACAATGGCATCAACAACAACAAAAGACAAGATGGTCACCAGAAGTGCCCACTAAGTCTGTTGAATCGCAGGATAAGAGTGGACAAGGATTTCCTTCTATGGCTTACTGAAACCACATTCCCGATGTGTCTTTCCGAGGCATTTCAGGAAAGGGAATTTCACAAATATACAGAAAGGGCAAGGCAGATGGACAGATGGATGGATGGATGGACGGACGGACGGACAGATGCTGGCTGGCAGGCTGATGGCTCCCAGGGTTGATTCCTAGACGGCTGGACACACAGGAGGACATGGGGATTCATTCATTCATTCATTCATTCATTCTTTGGGGATGGAAGAAGAGGTTATCAGTTCGTTGGCCGTTTCTATAGATTAGCATATGTCTCACTCTCAGCACCACATACGGATGAATAGCCAATTTCTCGTCAACTTCCTACTTCCTTTTTTTCACCTCAAGTTATTTACCTGCAGAGTGCAGAGTAAGTGCAGGACGTGGCCGGCTTGGCTGCGGAAGAAATTTGTAAGAAGTTTTGCTTGCAAAAGCAAAAAGCTGACTTTGGTCTTATCAGTCGTACATATTTGTGTGTCGTGCGTAGTCTATGTCTAGCCAAGAACTTACTTGCATGTTTACAGAATGCACAAAAATAAAAATCACAATCAATATCAAATACTCACCCCACAAGAAAATCTAACACGGCAACGCCTTGATAATACAGATCTAGTCTAGTCTAGTCTAGATCATGACAGAGTAGATCTAATTTAACAATTTTGAGTGGGTTAGAAAGGGTCCAAAGCTTGCCAAATGGTACAGTGGTCTATTAGGTTGATCTGTGTCATATGTGATACTTATACATTGCAGGTGCCAATTGCCTAATTTACAGTTATTAACTCACTGGGGGATGCTGAGGACTTTTTCTGTAGACCTAGACTAGATTAGTCTTGATGAGTAGATCTAGGTGGGATAGGAAGTGAGAAATGTGCAGGCCTTGGCCCGGCCTTGAAACATGATACAGATCACCTGTTGTGATGATATCCTGGTTAGCCTGGAAGTAAAAGTTATAAAGTTAATAAAGGAATGTCTTGCATGCGATGTAAAAACTATTCTGACCAAATTATCTTTGGGAGGAATTCCATATGTGTGCCAGAAAGATTTCCGCATGCAACACACCAATCCAACAACATACCCTAACCCTAACCATAATCCTAACCCAGGCTCAGGGTTAGGGTTAGGGTTAGGTATGTTGTTGGTTCGGTGTGTTGCCTGCGGAAATCTTTCTGGCACACATATGGAATGCCTCCCTTATCTTTTTATGTTTTTTGAGACTTTGTAATCGTCATGCTCATTCCACATTCACTTAAGTAATTTCTTTGATAACTTCAGTTGTTTATACTACTATGATCTTCCATTTATCTTCTTTCCCATATTGAAACAAATGTAAAGGTTTGTTTTAGCCTAAGTTTACAAGCTAAACCATGTCTGCCTCATTGTTTTGCTTTGTGCAACAGGATAAGAAAGCTAAATTTCGCAAAACCTCAAGAAAAGACATAGGCAAATGGGGAACGAACATGATATGATATAGTTTGTGGTTACTTATGCAAACAAGTGGCTTGTGCTGAAGATATTGCCGTGTTGAAATATTATTACGTATTTATTATGTATGCAGGTGAAGATTCCTCTACAGCCTTCATTGCTGCAGCAATCAAATCTTACTTTCTAACATGAGGACTGTTCTTATGGTGGCTGAGAAGCCTTCACTGGCTCAGTCATTGGCCAAAATTCTGTCCAATGGTAACATGAACTCCAGAAAAGGCTCCAATGGAGCATGCTCAGTCCATGACTATACTGGAAAATTCAACGGAGAGACTGTCCACTTCAAGATGACATCAGTATGTGGCCATGTCATGGGTGTGGACTTTCCTGGGAAATACAACAACTGGGATAAAGTAGATCCAGTAAGTGCAGCCCAGACTACAGTAGATCAATTAGAAATTATTGTGTTGTCAACATCCCCTTCTCCTAAACTCTAGACATAACATTGTAGAAAGATTGACAAAGAAGAGTATAGAAGAATGTAGGCTGGCAAGGGGGATCAAATGGTAGGATTTGCTTGAAGAACTAAAAATCAGGATTATATGGAAACCCTAAGGTTGCTTCTGCAGAGGAGGGTGGTGCAGACAGGGTGAGACGACAAAATATCAGTAACTGACAGATTAACATGCATTTTTACTAGGATTGATATTATTTGATTGATTTTGGTTGGAGGCGAGTGGAATGGAAGAAAGGGCTGGGTCATAGTGTGCATGTTTCTTGTACAGAGATCCATGACTGATGATGAGATCCACAAAATCTTGTTTTCAGTTACTGGGGGCATTTTGTTTTTAAAAGATTTAGACTTTAAAAAAAAAAAAAAGATTCATGTTTAATTTGCTATTTCAGGTTGAGTTATTTACAGCACCAATAAACAAGAAGGAGGCCAACCCAAATCTGCACATGCCAATGTTTCTTCGAAAAGAGGTAAGATTTCAGTGAAAGAATAGTTTAATTCTTTAATGAACTTGTGTTTCATCCTTTAATCAGATGAAGAATTTACCTGGGCATAGCTTTTCTGTGCATTTTTGAATGCCGGAAATTGTGCATGACTTATTCCATGAACAGTGTTTTTTTCACACTGGATGCGTCCATGTGTGCTGTACCATCCACTGAATCAGTATCTAGTAACCACAGATTTCTTTTCTTCATCACCCTTTTTCTCAGCCTTCATATATGTATTTCTGTCCTTTTCTCATCTTCATTCCTTGCTCCTTCAGCTTTTTAAGTGTTTGTAAGCCTCCAATCTCTGTTTTATTGAGTTCTCAGGGCTTTCAAAGACACCCACTTTATTGAACTGATACCCTAATGTCAGGAGCACACATCTCATCTCAGCCCATTTATGTGTGACCAATTTTAGAGATATTGAGATGGATATTTCTACAACACAATAGTTGGAAGTTGTACCACTTAGTCTAGACCATGGGTGTCTAAGTGCTGGCCTGTTAGCCAATATATGGCCCACCAAAGGTGAGGAATTTGTCTTGCAAAGTTCTTTTAAGCCACGGAGCACTTCATATAATTTACATTCATGCATTATGATGAAACATGTTGTAGCTATAGCCCTCTCAAGATGACCAAAACATGAAACTGGCCCCTGTTGTGAAAAGGTTGACTACCCCTGATCTAAACTGAAACTCCTTCCTCACCTCCTTGCAGGCCTCCAATGTTGACTATTTGGTACTCTGGCTTGATTGTGACAAGGAAGGAGAGAACATCTGCTTTGAAGTCATTGACTGTGTGAGAAGTGTCATGAATCGTACTCCTGGACAGGTATTCAGAACACTAGGGCAACTTTCTCCCTTATTTAAATTGAAGAAGGCTGTGCAGCCATGTCATCTATTAAGATGAGTTTCTGTTTGTATTGTTTTTAACGCTGGCATTCAACTTTCACCTTTAACAGTTGGTATGTGCTATCCCAAAAGACAAAAATTTGCTGCAGTGTGATTGTTTATTAGAATGTAAGCTTGGATACCTGTCATTGAGCTGGACCTCTTATCTGCAATTTCTGAAGACTCATCATTTTTCTTTTTTTATTTTGGAAACTGGCTCTATTTATTTTCAGACATGTGGGTCAATTTCAATCTGTTCTTATTTGCGAAGATTTGTTTTGATCTAGAAACCATAATATCTGAGATAGGCAGTCATACTAGGGTACTTATATATTTATTTGTCCTTATTGTTATCAGAACCACAGAGATTAAGTGAAGAGCTACAGATGTTATTTTAATTTGAAAAGGAGACAAAAGACTCATACATCAAAGCTCTCAATGCATTGAAAATGTTAATGTTTCATTTTCTCTTCGGCAGCAAATCTATCGAGCCAGATTCAGTGCCATCACAGATACTGATATCAAGCATGCCATGAACAACTTAGTGGAACCAAACAAAAACGAGGCATTGTCAGTGGATGCAAGACAAGAACTTGACTTGAGAATTGGCTGTGCTTTCACCCGCTACCAGACTCGTTTCTTTCAGGTGACTCAGGAGTTTATTCAATTTTTATAGAAAGCAGGGGCCTTAATGCAATATGGATATATCCTGGTGTATTTTGCATCAATACCTTAGGATATTTAAGGTGGAGAGGGGTGTAAGCAGTGTGGTTTTCTATAACTGATTCTACTTGTAAATAGGATACTTTATTTGGGCAGAGGAAGATCGCCTTGCTTTTGATCTTTGTCATTGAGCCTCAATTTTTGTATGGCTTTTGGTACCAGTGTATTATATGCTTGAAGTTACGTAGCAGTAAGGGCAGTCCTTGTAGTTAAGAGCATGCTGTGGATTTATCTTGTTTAGATGGTTGTTAAGTAGACCATATCCTGATTGAAAGCAGAAAATGCTATATATATATATCCCTCATGTGAGTTCACTGAAGACCTTCCAGGAGAGGTATTTGGCTGTCATAACTGGAGAAATGCACAGTATGCCTAGACGCAATCTCTGTGTGTATATAATATGCCCTGTATCATCAGAAACATTTTATGCTGTTTTAGGGCAAGTATGGCGATCTAGACAGTACCCTGATTTCATATGGTCCCTGCCAGACTCCAACCCTTGGCTTTTGTGTGGAGCGCCATGACAAGATTCAGTCCTTCAAACCAGAGCCGTATTGGATCATCCATGTACAGGTATACATCGGATCACCGAATCTCCCATCCCTCTTTCATAATTTAACAGGTCATGTACTCAGGCAATGCCTGATCATGGGAGCTCACATTTTATTTTGTTGTCCAAGCAGCTCAACCTTCTCAGTTTCTCATCTTGTTGTGGTGAGTTACATTCGGTATTATGACCATTTTCTGCAGTATGTGTATTTAGTGGCATGTGAATGATAGCTGTTACCTCCTGGAGCCTGTAACATTTCTGGCAAGTGAACAGACTGAGGGAAGTATGAAATTTGTTTCCTCCCAGTCTTTGCAACTTAAATGTTACAGTTCCTGAAGCTGTTACCCAGTATGATTCATAGTCCAGTGCCTAAAATCATTTGGCCATACTGTTCAGTGGCATAGAGGTAGAAAGTATTGATCATCACCAGGGTCTGAGCAAGAAAACAAAATTTGCCACTGCTACTGTGGCTATGTTTGCTTTAATTTGTTTCTTTTTACCCAAATCTATCACAGTCTCATGTATAACCTTTATCCTCAATGGATACAAATTCCTTGCTTACTCATCACAGAACTTTTAGTCCCTTGTTCCCTACTTCTGTATTAAATTTACATCATGGAGATGTATAATTCAAGAACTCATGATGTTTTCAGGTGAGCCTGCCAGATGGCAAGACACTGCGTCTGGACTGGGAGAGAGTGAGAATGTTTGACAAAGAAGTGGCTCAGATGTTTCTCAACCGCATCAAGGCTGGGGAAGTGGCAGTGTGAGTTTTGTAGCAATCTGTTCTTTCACAATTCACTCAGCTGAAATGAGCCAAATCTGTAGGATGTTACAACCAGAAATTTTTTGTTTTTAACTTTTCAGAACATGACTTATGTATTGTAGCTTTAAGAGCTCATGCCTTATTCCCAGTTCAGTGTTGTAGTTTGCCATTGATGAAAGAAGAATAGGAGTGGATGATTAAAAATTTGTTTTCTTTCTCTCTAGACAGACGCAATAAATGTAGAAAATAACTTGAAATTTCTTCAAGACTTATTCTGAAAATTACGAATTATAATAACCAAGAAATGAAGTTAGAGATTCTGATTGAATTCACAGAATATGCCCTGTGGTGAAATTGCAAATTGATAGATGTAAACAAGACTACATGGGTGCAGATATGAGATCAGTTGAAAGTGTTTGTGTAAATAGATATCAGAGCAAGTTTTTCATGCCCAAATAAGTGATTAGTAAAGGAGGTATTCATAGTTTTTGCATAGATGATTTGTTGACAGATTGTGTAAAAAGTAACTTGTCTTTCACAGGGTAATTGAGACAATACAGAAAAAAGGTGAAAAATCCAAACCTCTGGCACTGAACACTGTGGAAATGTTGAGAGTGGCCAGTTCAGGCCTTGGTGAGTTTTCTCTTTTAGTTTCTATGTGTTAGGATCAAAGCAGAGATCAAACCAATATTGTGTATGGTATTGTGATGGTTACAACATGGGTTAGAAGGACAGTTCTAGAAAGGCTTTAATAGGGCAAATAACACTGTCAGCATGCTTTTCCTCAGTCACTGAAGACGCTGTACTGACCTAACTCAGTTCTCAAACCCTTTTCTTATTTGGGCTTCATGGAAGTTTTAGTTATTGTTCTCCAGCTCAAGCTAAAAATCACTGCTCCTCCCTTCCACATAACTAGTCAGAATGGTGCATAGTTTACGGTGGCTTGCAACTGAAGTTGACACTTTGAAAGATTATTGAGTTGTGGTTAATATAGTATATTGATAATGAAATCTATCAAGCTCGGTCTGAACAGTGGTCATGTTATAAAGGTTTTACTGTATTTTGCTATACTTCCTGTTCAAACCGTTCTTACGTTTTGTGCATTTCCTCTGTTTCCTTCTACCAGGTATGGGTCCCCAGCATACCATGCAGATTGCGGAAAGACTGTATACCCAAGGTTACATCAGCTACCCCAGGACAGAGACAAACAGTTACCCTGAAAATTTTGACTTAAAGTAAGTGTTCACTATGGGAGCAAGGAATATAGAACTTACAACTTAATTAAGTGCACTTGAACATGTTTGCTATGGAAATGCTTTATATGATACTAATGATACTGCAAACGTTGCACAAGTCCTGGGTTGCTTATAACAATACTCACCTAGCATTAATCCAACAAATATGATTATTACAAAGATTTCTAAATCCCCCACCACTCCATTTAAAAAAAAAATAACACCATGGTTTCCCTATATTTAGCAATGTAGCAGCCTCTGCACAAATGACCCCCCCCCTNCCCCCCCCCCCCCCCCCACCTTATATTTGTTTTCTTTATTGTTACTTGTGTCATTGCAGCACTAAAGTTATGCTCTGTGAAAAGTATCCTTATATCTCAACAGAGGTACCCTGAAAATGCAAGCCAACCATCCACACTGGGGAACTTATGTGTCAGAGCTTCTGCGGACAGGAATACAGAAACCAAAGTAAGTAGAGCATGGGAAAGTTCGTGTGGCCCTGAAATGCCAGCCATAAATTAATCCTGAGATTATCATCAGAGGTGTAAGCAGTTTGAAAACAGTTGGGAGTAATTGACTGAATGAGGATGAGGCTGATATATCATGTGCTTTGATGTTTAATAACACATCACAAATTGGCTCAGTTTTAGTGTTGTTATGTTTTGAATTTTAAACAGTTCTGACAGTCAGACATCTTGTAGATTTAAAAACTTCATTTCAGAGCTAGATCTTCTCACACTTATGAAAAGATTGCATATGGTACTGTTTATGCCAGGCATAATGTTTATTGACTACAAACTTATATTTGCAACACAGGCAGCATATAAAGAGAAAGTAGTAAAGTCTTGCAGATTTTGTATTTTTCTCACTGATTGTTTGAGTTTTAAATGAAAAAGGGTAGGAATTTTAATAACCTTTCCTGAATGCCTAATTCAGGCCAGTTTCAATGTGTAAAAATTGGCCAGGTGTCATTTTGTCAGACCATTCATGCTGTATCTAAAGCCATACATTGTTTCTACTCCAGGAAAGGTCATGATGCAGGTGACCACCCTCCCATTACACCCATGAAGTCAGCAACAGAGGGGGAACTTGACCATGACAGCTGGAAACTCTATGATTACATCACCAGACATTTCATTGGAACTGTAAGTCGCAATACTAGGTTATAACATACTGAATTTAATTTGACGGAGGTTCTGCTTCATTTATGAAATGCTGTGTCTCCAGTTTGAGCTGTTTACACGTCTCGTGAATTTCAGACACTAGGTGCAAGAGGAGATTCTTCTGGAGTTGAATAGATAGGATCTCAAAATTATAATGTTTAGGATGTCTAATGTCCAAATAAGTAATGATAATGCTGCTCTGTAATGTTTGAAATAATCACTGCTGAATACAGTGAACTTCATTATCTCAAAAGGGTAGGGTTGTGTTTTTTTGGGTTGCACACAAAGTACTTTCTTCTTTTCATGAAAATAATTTCTCACAGGTTAACATATTCTGCCTAGTTGTTGAATGTTAGATTCTTCTACATGCATGATTGTGAATTTTTTTCAGAATTTGTTAGGAGTTGGAAATTTTGTCAAAGTCATGGGTGAATGGTAGGCTTTCACATGGAAGTTGTGGAGTAATATTCAGGCTGTTTGAGAATAATATTAAATCACCATGATTACGGTGCCTATAATGTAGTGACAGCATGCTCATCTTGCAAAGAGAGGGATATTGGGGACAAGAAATTCTCTTGAGGTGGGTGTCTTGCAACCTTCCTCTCACAGTGATTGTGAAAAATCCTTGGACATACAATTCTAGTTAATATTTACACTTAATTGTCAGTTGAGGGTCACATTCCTCCTCTTTAGGAATGTTTTACACACTCTTCCACAGATCAGTCCTAACTGCACCTACCTGCAGACCACCATCTATTTTGAGATTGGCTCTGAGAAATTCTCCTGCACAGGGAAAGTCTTGATTGACCCTGGGTTCACAACCATCATGCCATGGCTGGCCTTAGGAGAAGATGAGGAGATTCCAACTCTCAAGAGAGATGAGAGATTGACAGTGGATGAGGTGAGGTCCCTGCCAGAATTTCTCATCCAGATGGTAATTCCAGCGACCCAGTTAAACTAAAGATATGCTGATATATTTTTACATGAGATGTGCTCTGTTCTCTGGTTAAGAGCGCAGTGAAGAGGCTCTCCATTAGTTGTCACTATAAGTTGAAGCCAGGCTAGCTGCACATCACCTTGTTTCTTAGTTACATAGGGAGCTCCAAGATTACGCATTGCTTGCTTCAATAGGAAGAGCTGGTTTGAGCTTATGAATCCATTCCCCATACTACCAGGATTCATAGCCAACAGCGTGGCAAGATGTCGTAAGTCTGTTCAGTAGTAGCAAGAGGGTAGACGACAAAACATGCACTCCAGCTGGACTGAAGGATAAGAAATGAAGAAAGAAGAGGCAGATCATATAAAGCATAGGAAGGCTAAGGCAATACAGGAATATAGGGCCAAAGGAACAGTATAGTGGAACTTTCCTCAGCATAGCATAGAGAAAAAAGAAATGGTCAACAGATTTGAGTACATGCAGGATTATGTGACTATGGTTTCCCCCAAATATGATCAAGGTATTGTTTGCAATCTGGATAATTACAACTTTTGCCAAGTCGCAACATTTTCATGTAGAAAATGCTATCAGGCTAGGTGTGCTAGGACTGATAGGAGTGTAGCTTTACAAGTGTTCATGAATCCTGTAACTCTGTCCCAGGCCAAACTGGTTGAGAAGCAAACCACCCCACCTGATTACCTGACAGAGGCAGAACTCATCTCTCTTATGGAGAAGCATGGAATTGGCACTGATGCCAGTATCCCTGTGCACATTAACAACATTTGTGAGCGTAACTATGTCAACATCATTGCTGGTCGTAAACTCAAACCCACACCTCTGGGAATTGTATTGGTACATGGATATCAGAAGGTATGTGTGCACAGATCTACTAATTCCTCTGATTGGCATTAAATAAATAACCTCCTCCCATCCTCTTGAAAACTAAATTGCTTCACCAGGTAAACAAGGCAAAACAACACAGTGAAGCAGTCCTATGCCAATTGCCATCATCAAGCCATTCCTGTGATCACTTCAGTATCAGGATGTCAGTATCTTCACCATTCTTCAGCCAAATCTCCTTCTACTATTTTCTCTCAAACTCTCCAACTTGCCCTCTCTGTTCAAACTGTACGAGTATGAATAATTTTCATCATTGTCACTAATGTCACACCTCCCCACTTCAGTTTCAAGCACCAGGGATGCCAGTCAGAGAGAACATGGTACATAGCAAGTACAGATACATTCTAATGCTCGAAACTCAAGCGTATATTCCTCAAAATCTCTACTTCTGGAAACCCTGACATCTGTCATCTTTGTATCTCTCCATTCATGATCTGTAGTTTTCTTTCAAATCATTGGCAGGCCTAACAAAGTGTAAAGGTACAGTGCATCACAAATTTGAGAAGAACACGTTCAACTGCTCAGTGCATTTCTTGTGAATCCTTAAATTTTTCAGCTGAAATTTTGCTTCTGTGTAATTGGTACAAAGAAGCTTCACTGCACAATGTATCAGTTGATTTTGCTAATTGTTACATGGTATCCTTGAATTGTTTTTGTTCTGGTCTGTCATTTTGCTGAATATGTAAAATGAGAGATAGAACAAAAGGTCACATGTTAGTCATGTCAGAGAGCCAAACATTTTTTAACTAGGTATATTTGAGTAGTCTTAAGAGGTTACAGCACTATATTCAACACCTTAGTTAAATCATGTCACTCTTTTAATAGTTGTGCAGGTAACTATAGAAAAAAGTAGCTATTGCCTTCATTCCTTCGTCCTATTATGGTTTTCAAGTGCCAGTGTCACCAAATTATCACAGGTTCATTAGCCTACATAGAAAAAAATTAATTAGAGGATACCTTGAGGACATAGTACTAATAGGAGTATTTATCTAAAAGCAATTTGTAACAGAGGTAAAGATGTGTACATGGGCATCATATGTAGCGAAGTGTAATGTTATTTCCTCTGATATCATCTCCTGGTTTATTGATGCAGATCGATGTTGACCTAGTTCTGCCAACAATGAGGTCAGCCGTGGAACAACAGTTGACGCTGATTGCCCTGGGAAGGGCTGACTTCCATGAAGTCAAGCAGCATGCCATTGACATCTTCCACCGCAAATTCCGCTATTTTGTGGACTGCATAGCTGCTATGGATGAACTGTTTGAGGTCACATTCTCATCCCTGGCTGACAGTGGACGGCCGCTGTCTCGGTATGGGTGTACTTCCTTTGCAAGCAGAAAAGAAATAGTCCAGTCAATTTCATTTAATTGCACACCTCATAACTTTCTACAATCCACTGTGTCATCCTATATGAACCATTGTTCGGATATTTGATCTCATATTGATTAAAAACTGCCTGTTATTGCTCAGTGGTCATGGAAATGTTTATGCCACAGCAAATTAACCATGTAAACTGCCCTGAAGAACTGTAAATTCACTGTTGTTTTAGATGTCATGTAAACACATCCCAAGTGTGAAGATGAAAAAAACAAGGCTGTCTACTATCAAAAATGATACATTTAGCTTTCTTCCTTTCACTACAGATACCCTGAGACAAAATATCACCATGAGAAGAATATGTATTATATGGTGGTATTTCCTAGTTTACAGTATTTACAGTTTTATAGAAATTTATGCATCATCTGATACAGTGAGCCACAAAAATGGTGGCATGATCAATGCATGACCAAAGTACGTGTCTCTTTGAGTGTAGTAAACACA
>JAWQUT010000117.1:287892-344036 GCA_033807755.1 Ellobium chinense | reverse complement strand
GACCGTCGGTGCTCGTTAGAACCGATGGCTCGTTACAAGCATGGTCCACTGAAAATCATGTAAAAACTGTCAGTAGTGTCAGGGAGACCCCAGTCTAGCCCTGTAAGTCTATGTGGAGACCCTTTACTTAACAGGGTACTTAACTCTGCACTTCAAAATACTGTAATATCCCTGGTTGCTTCCCCTGAATCGAGACGGCAGCGTTGTGGTTGTACTATCTGGGCGATAAGCGGAAGAGTAATTAAAGCCTTTGAAGTCTCTGCCATGCAAGGGCGAGGGGAAGGGCGGGGAATGGCCAATGGAATGATGGAATATGCTCAGCTGATGGTTGGCCAAGCCTTTTGTTTGGACCAATCATTGCGCTAGGTGAAATTTTTATCACAGACTCAGAAACGGTGATTGAGAAACTACTGTATTAATTTTTCAACATTTACACTGCTTTGTCTACTGAACGGAAAAAAAATATTAAAAATTTTAAAATAAATTGGTAATGTATCAGCTTGCGATGTTGTCACGCCGATGGTGTCAGAGTCTGAAGTCAGGGGTAGTAACCAGCGATATTTTTGAAGTGCAAAGATAAGTACCCTTTTAGTTTTAGCTAAAGGTTCTCATTAGAGATAGACCACTTTTCACATGACTTGCAGAGACCTTGCGTTCAATGAGACCCCAGCTTCAATGAGGGCTGAAGGTCGGTCTTGGCAACCTCGTTAGATCTGAGGTTCACTGTATAGTATGGTTTGCGTAGAAGGAAGTGGAATGTTTTCTCTGCTCTCAGAGTAGATCTTGCTTTAAAGTTATAGATTCTTAGTTATCCATGTGACACGTCAGCCACGACACAATTTACTAAATGATTGGTCTTACCCATACAACAGCATGCACATCTGCTGCAGATAACTAATAACTATACTGAAAATTGTACTGCAAACAGTACAGTAAGTTGCTGCACTTTCCCAACCTCATTTTTGTTGAATGAATAGTTATGTCAACCATTCTAACAGAATCAGTTAGCATAGGCTATTGCTGAAAGAAGAATAATTTACCATAGGAAGAGAGATAAAAATCGGGGATTAATGACATCCCTGTGTTATAACTAGTATCTTGTCTTAAGAGGTTATGTTGTCATATTACAACTGTATCACTATCACTCAGGGATAGCAGCAGCCAATGGCAAAAAATTATTGACTCCACAATGAACATTTGAATCTTTGTTCAAAATTGAAGTTGGTTGGTCATTCTTACTCTGTTTGCCTTCGAATTAAGATTGTGCTAGGGTCAGATTGAATTTTAGGTTTTCCCAAATTTATTTTTCAGTCATCTGCATTCTTAAATAATTGTTTATAGGTCAGCATGCACCGTTATCACAAGCAGTTAGTCTAGTTGATGGGTGAATGGGGACCTTGTTGTTTCCAAAATGGCTTTTGTATCAAAACAACAAAAGGATTTTTTTTCAGTTATTATTAAGCAAAACAGTCATCCAGACAGTGCTAGCCACAACTCCAACAATCATTACTTCCATTTTACTTAGAGGAATATGACTGGCTGATAATGTCATATGGTCTCGGTATGGCATACTTGCTGATGCATGTCTCAAACTTCTGAAGGCAACATCTAATGACGCCATCTCACTACCATAATTGCCGTGTCAGAGACTATAACGCTTAAATTTTTAGCAGGCAAGTGGGTGTCGTTTACAGCACCATGAAAATAGTGGGAAAAAAAACCCAACAAGAATCCTGCTGCTAGCACTAAGAAATCTAACAGTAACAGTAAAAATATGTTTGACACTGTGCATGTTAAACCCTTCCAATAGAGCCAATTTCCCAATGATTTTCCATACATTCTGGCACTTCGCATTTTTCTTCTTCCTCCCCGACTGCTAACAAGTGTGAAAAGCATATTTGACAATATCCATATATATCAGTATCACTAAACTGAGCTAGTACCATATTGAAACTGTACTGTTGCAAAAGATCACAAATTTTTGAGTTTACACCTAAAGTGGCTTACACCACTGTGTTACAGTGGGCTTCACTATGTTGTAAGTCAACTACTTGCCTTGGGCAGTACACACACTCTCATATCCAAACTTTCCACGGCAAAACAAAAGAAAATAAAAAAACAAACAAAAAACAGAAAAGGTCCTGGCACAGTGCAATCGTTTTCAATTCGGTTATGTCTCACTATCAGCTAACAAACTCAGTGAATTCCTCATACGATCTCCATGGAAACTGGAGCACCTCTTCTGCTCATTGTTAGTGCCTTCGTCGGTTACCCATCGACGCTTTGTTCGGAAGTTTTTAACCATAACACTAAAATTTCTCGATTGTCTCTCAACAAGCATGGTGTATAGTCGATTTGTGGTAGAGGCACACATATTTTTCAAGCTACAGAGATGGAATCCAAGGCTTTAAATATTCAATAATCATCATCATCTTTTCTTTAACCAGAACATCAACATAAGCTGCAATGCTTCCACTGTTCCGGCCTGCTGTGTCTTTTTTCCGCCAAACTGCTAGATCTAGTAACGAGATGTCAACCAGTCGAATGCAAATGTGTTGCATCCATTTTGCTTCCCTTTTACTTCTTTCTTGCTTCAATCTCCTGAGACGTAGGCAAATCGAAAATGATTACACTGTGTCAATACCCAAAAAGAGAGAGATACATAGGCCTATATATATCCAAACAGAACAGACACTGGAAATAGGTAATTCTTAACAAGTAAAGAATTTATTCTTCTGGTACTTCAATCTCTCCCTCATTAATTTTCTCAATGACTGTGTGAGGGGCCATCTTGTCAATGGTACAGCCAATGGACTGTGCAGTTCCTGTCAGAGAAAAAGAAATGTGAAAAAGCCTGTAAGAACAAGCAAAATAACAACAACAAAATAACACACACACACACACATAGAGTTTGAAAGACTAAGAGAAGACTAAGGGTGGCATTTCTGAAAAGCAAAAGTGGCAGAACATGCTCTATAATGAACATCCTTGGAACAAACAGAAATACATGTAAAAAAACAACTTTCATTTGCCCATACTACTGTACTACTTTCCTAAACTGACGGGTGGATGTAAAGTAAGTATTGTCATAAAAATATTTTTACCACATATATTCACAATCTATGTTTACATGCAAACCCTATGATGATGCCAACATACCCTTAAATTTAGCAACTCATTATCCTTTGCGATTATGTAATTCACTTCACAGTAATGCCAGTCCACATTTGTTTTCAACATCATTTTCAATCTTGCAATCCAATCTGAACATGTTGATAGAAGCTATTTTCAAACTATGATACCTTATCATTTCCACTCAAATAGGTGACAGAATACCTACCAAATAAAGATCTGGTTAAGCGCATTGAAAATGACTGTTGAACATGGACTATTTTGAAAGTCATTTCTGAAAAATCACTACAGAGAGTAGGAGAACACTAGGTTTAATATCCTATTTTCTGTTCTCAACAGAAGGCTGTTTCACCATTTGTTGTTTTTACCCGATAATAAAGATGGTTTTCTCTGGGAGAATTTTCAGCATTCTGTCATCCCTCAAACCACTACTTTTCCTTTTCTGCTCTTTTGCCTTCCTTTTCCATCATTCCTGCTGTGTTTCATGTTTTCTTCACATCATGGACAAGCTAAGCTTGGTTCTGGCCCAGCAAAATTTGAAGAAAGCATATTCAACTGTATTCCCTTACATTTAAGGCTCCCAGACTTACCCAGGACTTCTTTCACAGTTCCACTCAGAGCTTTGGCCATGCTGCGTGGGCGCATCTGTCTGGCAATCTTGAGAATGTCATCCATGGTAATGTTGCCATTGTGTTTCACTATAGAGAAAAGCAGAAAAAGCAACTAATTTAACACATTTGCAGCCATAGATCTTAGATTGGCAACCATTCTGTTTTATTAACACACAAGTCCAGTCAAATGTAAAGCCTTTTCAAAGGAATAAAAATCGGAGATGACAACTGTAACTCGAAAGGAGTACAGTCGAACCCACGTAAGCAGGGCACTTTGTTCATATAAAACAATCTTTTTTTCAGCAAGTATATTTTCAATCTTCCCAGTAAATTAGTAAATGAAAGATCACTTCTGTTCATGCCAGACAGCATGATTTACCCCTTAAATTTCCAATCCTAAAAAATTCATTGAATGCACCTTTACTTTTACAGCAAGAATAAGAGGGGGGAAGAGGGTGATGAAAATGGGTTGAGAGGGCGTGAGAGAGAGGATAGAAGATGGGAGGGATGGCACATTATCTTCACACCTTAACAACCCCCAACATTCTTTTCAGCCATGTCCATGGATTTGGATCTTCTACAACTTTATTTCTGAGATTTAGATGTCAAGCAGATGTGCACATAACCTGGTGCTCAGGTCTGTGTGTAAGACAGACATTGTTTGTTCTAATTACATGGGATGGTTGCCTGAACATTGCAGGGCACAGCACAATTTATTCCAAAATTTTAAAAAAAAAAAAGTTACAGTATTTTGAATTAACAGAGGTGAATGAAAATGGATGTGCAATTGACTTTTAAAAAGAGTAAGGAACCATACTGTTGGGTCATAAAATGTAAAAAAGTGTGGAGGAAGGAAGATACACTTACCATGCTTGACCTTCTTGCGGTCACGTGCAGGTTCCTTAAGAGCCCGGATGATAAGAGCTGCGGCACTGGGTACCACCTCTACCTTGGCCTGTCTGTTCTGTACCACCAACTTTACAGTGATCTTCAGACCCTTCCAGTCAGCAGTGCCCTTCTGGATGTCATCACCAACCTTCTTGGGGGACTGGGTAAGATGCAAATAAACATCACAGGATGAAGACATGGTGGGCAGAAATAAAATATTTGAAACTGGTGTCACTGCCAAATTGTGTCATACTGGAATTTTTAAGGTCCAAGATTGAATTTGGGATTTCTCTTGTCAAAGGCTTCAAGGTCAGTTCTTGCTGCAGAGGGCTATCTGTCATCTAACGGACTAGGAGAGGCTGTTAGTGTCAGTAGGCAGAAGAGACTGGGCTTATACAGAAACTTTTTCTTTAAGTACTTAATAATAGGCAGTCTCTCATGACAGCAATCTGAAAAAGTCTGAACAAGATTCACATCTGATACTCCTGTCTTGACAAATGTTAGGAGTTCGGGACTTCCCTTGATTGACACTGCTGACTCAATGGGTATTAGAATTAGGGGTACTGTTAAGGTTATAATAGTAACATGAGTCTGGCTAGAGGTGAGTGTCCCATTCAGAATTAGTCTACTTAAATAATTTACTTCCAGTAAGCTAGGCAAGGAGGCCAAATATTATGTCCATTTCACTTACCAAGCCAAGAGGACCAATCTTGGGGGCCAGAGAGGAGGTCGCTGGAACTTCTCCTCCTACAGCTCGGCAGTAAACTGAGGGGGAAAATCATTTCAAGAATAAAAGATCAAACCATATCTAGATCTAGACCTATTATTACTTATAGTATAGGAGACACTTTCAGTTACAGCATACTCTACATCTGGCTATGAAACTCTGATGTACTTCCTTGCAATTTTCATGTTCACAGATGGCACTGGGCTTAGCCTAAATATTACTTGCATATGCCTGCCACGTCTATTCTTGGGGAAGACTGGCAAAGAAAGATAATAGTCGACTCCACTTAATCGCCTTTTCTGCTTATCGCCTCGTTTCCCAGGGAACTTAATTTTTTCCATTTAAAAGTCACTGGATAATCACCTCTCACACCTGACTCCTGATAATCGACCACACTTTTCAGCACCCATGAATTAAAAAATCAGTGGTTGAAGGATTACAGTTGAGTTGACAAATATGTAGACTACACAGACGATTTAACTGCACGACAGGTGGCAGTCCCGTTAACTGAGTGACGGCTGTCATGCCGAAATATGTGTGGTAAGCCTTTCCTCCCCTTGTCCCCCTTCGTCCCACGCTACGCATGGATTTTGGCTAGTCTAGATCAGTAAATGTGTCATGTGGATGAATGGTGGATCCCGACTGTGCCATCCTACTCCTTATTGTCTGCTAGGCTACTGCAAGGTGGCCAATGAGAGAGACCGCGGAGATCAAATATTCTGCTGTGCCCTGCAACACCATCCGTCAAACTCGAGTCTGTCTAGTCTCCAGAGTCTGGCGTCAATGCACAACATCAAACTCCATGACATCAAAGAAATTTAACCACATTGTCATTACCAAAAATACGGCTGAAATTACCTTCTGCGCTTAATCTTATAATCGCCCACTCTTACTGTGATCCCGAGGAGGAAGGGCGATTAAGCGGAGTCGACTGTCAGTCACCAGGTCCACCATGACCACCTCCATTGGTGGTCATTAATTTGGCTATGTAGATCTAGAGGTCTAGACTAGTCTTAAATTGGTCCTCTTCTTGTTCCCGGCAGACTAGACGGCCTTCTCTAACGACAGCACCGATTCCATGACTTGTCCTACGACTAGTCTAACTAAAGGAACTGTATCATCGGTGCTGTCGTTAGAGAGAGCCGACTAGATAATGTAGCAAACACCTGAACAGATAGTTTCACGTCATATTCCACAGTGAAAGAAAATGACTTACCAGCTTACCATGAACCACAATCACCGCATGCACCGAAGACCATACATTGGTGCGGTCATTTCAAAGTTTATTTGTCAGAATCATGGGACCCTATCAAAATTAATATTATTCTACCTGTGAAAACGGCACTTGGATCGAATTTGGGAGGCATTCTGAGCCACTAAGTCGACGGCAGTAGTGTTGGATGAGTCTGATAGACACGACCAAAAACTGATGCACACCACCGTCTTTGCTAAAGAAGGCGAAAAGGAAGTGTTCGGGAAACAGGAAGTAGAAAATAGTGGTGTTCGTATCTTTTTTATTTCCCTTAATAATTATTCATCGGCCTAATAATAATAATACAGTCATGTAATAATAATAATGATGTTCTGTGATTAGACCCATCACAAGAGGTACATCCATGGCTATTTAAATGGTATTACTCACTGACAAAACTATGTTTATGTTTTGTCGCATCGGGCATATGGTGCATGCTGTGGTTACAGTTCTGAATTTGATCACATTCAGTCAGCATTATGTGACATTCGACTTTTTGTCACTGTCAGCTTTGGAAATCAGCTGGCCTTACCTATTACTTTTGTTAAAGCAGAATGCTGGGGCGATAAATGGATGAGTAAGCAAACCTTGCAATAATCTACCAGTAGGCATGGTCTTGAAGTGAAATCTATTCGGCAAATAGGAAAGCGATATTGTAGATTGCATTGACCCTTGACGAATGATGTGTGCGAAATGTAAAATCATCGCAAGAGTTAACAACATCAACAGACATTCCCTGAAAGTGACCAGCCCATTTGGTCTCGTTTATATGTTGCTACTTTTTGTTGTTGAGTAGATCCAGGGTCTTTCTTAATCTTTCTACACAAGAACCTCGATATAAAATATGCCTTCTTGCATGGAAAAAAAAAAAGTGTACCATTACTGAGATATACTAAATATCAAGGCCTACCTGAATAATGAAATGATAGGATAATGGCGCCATTAGCTTGGGGGATGAGGGTGCTGCACCGCTAGTGATCCGCAATGACTGTATTATTTTATTTTTTGTAATATTATGTATTTACATGTATGATGTGTATTGTTCTCTGACTTTATATTATAGGCCTATATTATGAATGAGATGTATAATATTTTAAATCAAATTCCCTACAAGGTAAATAAAAGTAATATTTTCTTTTTTTTTTCCCTAATGAATCCTAACATCAGTGACAAGATGTACTTATTATATTCCATTATATTTGTATTTTACTGTAGTAAGCCTAGTCCAAGGAACTTGTGTTTTGGAATTTCCACTTTCATATCATTGTAACATCTAAATACTTCCCAACAGCAGACATTTTCACCCACACACATATTCCACTCTCAAAACAAACATCAAGTGACAACAGCTCTGAACAAATACAGTGAAGCAGACCCAGGAAATGATAAACGCACTATAATTACCATCTCTAAAGATAGAGAGGAGAATTCCTTGGGGGTGACAAACACAACACGGAGAATGAGATGACTTAGAGATTAAAGAGGAAAATTTCTAGATATAAAAAGGCACAACAGAGAAACATCACTTGTGACGGAGATGATTCCTAAGAAATGGCAAATAGAGTGCTGATGCTAGGTAACATCGTCACTGCAGATAAAGAGAAGAATTCTTTGAAAATGACACACACAATACGCTACATATTATTATATAATGAAGAAAGAATTCCATGGAAAAGACAAACACAGTACAGATAGTACCAACACTAAAGATAAAGAGGAGAATTTCTTGAAAATGACAAACATCATATAAATAGCAAAATCACTAAAAATAAAAAGGGGAATTGCTTGGGAAAGAAAAATATTATAAACAACACTAAAGATAAAGAGCAGAATTCCTTGAAAATGACAAACACAATACAGATCTTAATATTGCTAAAAAAATCAATAAGTGAATTCTTTGGAAAAGACAAATATAGTACTGACAATAACAACACTGAAGATAAAGAAGAACATTCACTAGAAACACACAAGAGACAGACAATGATATCAGCAACAAATGACAGCCATAGTAGAGCAAATCACAAGTCAGACAACTTTACAATAATCATTAAATAAAAACCATCAGACCAACAGATGTCTTGAGTTAGTTTAAATAAAATGTATTTCTGGCTTCATCGAATCAACAAAATACAGGATACAGTTTAAATAAATAGACAAACAAGGAATATAATAATAAACAGTTCTACCATCCACACATTTGCAGGAATTAATCTTCAGCTGTACTGCTGTTTTACAGTTTCTACTTCTCTCAAGCGTTTTACTATTTAGCCACACTCAATGCTTGCCACTAAACACACACAACTTCACAGACTTTACTAATACACGGTTATATCAGATGCAGGCATCAGATAGCTCATCGTTTTTACTTTCCATAAGCACTTAGCCACAATCAACTCATGCCGCTAAACATACACATTTTACAAGTATCAGACACCAAATGCCACAGTACTGTTTCTTTCTGTATTTTAAGCAATTGGTTTTCAAGCCACACGCAAAGCATGTCTGTAACCAGAAACATTTTCACAGATTTCACTTGACTCCATTTAATGGCAGCTTTTTTGGAGCATGGCAAGTTGCAAATATCCAGTGGCTTTTACACATAAATCACAGCATTCTGGAGTCCAAAAAATGTAGCTATTATGCAAAAGTGGCAACTTGGGTGACTGTGATGAAACAGAATCAACTGCAGATGACACAGCAATGTCACAACATTTCTGGAGTTTTTTTATATTATAAGACTATATATCCATATAAAAATAATGGAATAAACTATATGGTCTTTTAAAATAAAACTCCAGACTTGCCCTATCAAAATTTTCTGAGGTATCACAGCATCCTTCCCTCAATCAGTAAGTTGTATTATACTTCTGCTGTGGCCAGAAATGTCTGTAAATACAGTAGTTGCTGATTCCTGCCTTAGAAGGACCTGATCAGACTAGCCCATCTCCAATGTGCACATTGCAAAGCTGAGCTTATCATGGTAGCTCAGGGAAGCACTTATCTCTCCCAGCCTTTCAAATCCCCTTGAATCTATGCAGAGTGCTTGACAGCAGAAGTCACCACATCCAGTCAAACATGTGGGCAGACCTTATAAGTTATAAGTTGTTCAATCTTGCATTTTACACTGCAGAGATACACAGTATGTGTCTGCAAATAAAGAGTGTATGCTCTTTTTATGGTCATTAGTACAGTGGTTTCAACTGAAGACATGTTGGGATTATGGCATTTCACAGTTTCTCAGGATTAGGGAATTTTGCAAATTAAATGGTCAGAACACCCAAGTCAAATTTATGAAAGTCTTAGACATTTTGATTTTGGCGCCATTTGAGGGCTTTCCTCTCATCTAAACATGTTGTTTGTGAATTTGAACAATAACATGGTTTTCTTTAACAGTCATTATAATGGTCATTATAACAGTGACTGGAATTAAATGAGCATCCCTCCACTTCATTTGGGGCTTCTTGACATTTTCTGCTATAGGATCTTCTAATTATTCTGATTAACTGTCTATCTTCCGCCCTAGCATGGATTTTATATAATTTATTAAACTCTTTGCTCTGTAACCAGAATGTTGATCCTTGCAAAATAGTCAGATGTGGGCCTGTTGCAAATTCTCTATGATTTTTACAGTGTATCTCCATGTTTTACATTGAAAGTCACACAGAGCTGGTTCCCACACTGACTTTAATTTTGTATCAAATAATAATTTAAAAAAAAACAACAATATGGAATGACAATTATAATATATACAACATATAATATCATCCACCACCTTCCCCAGGAGTAAAAAGTTCAGATTAAAACAAGACAAGAGAATGAGTAAGAGAGAAAAAGATAGAGATAGAAAGAAAAAAAAATAACGAACATATGACATCAACTTTATGATGGTGCAGTCAGTTTCTCAACAACATTGTTGTTACAGAATGATATGAATACCCTCTATATACACATAAATGTAACGCAAGATCATCATGACCTTGTACACTGATGTAGTAATGATCGTACAAAATTAACCACTGATAACACACAAGTTGTCTATTTTCAGTAATATTGTTGTGTCTGGGGGGTATAATTATATTGATATTAAAGAAGAGATTTTGCAATGGTGTTGATGATGGTCAAGTAATTGTTAGAATCCAATATGCAGGACGGGAAATAAAAATAAAGAATTTCATTATTTGAACTCAAACCATCATTTTCCTCAGTTTTCCTCCACACTGGCATCTGCAACAGTGTACTGATTTTGTTCTGATGCATCACAAGTTGTACAAATGTATGCCTTATTGTGACAAGAATGATCTCAGCAAGGGAACCTGTGTAAGTTATAACTCCTGTTAGGTCTGGTCCGTGCACAAATAAACAAGTAGATGGGACCCCAACATCCGTGTGGCAACTAAATTCAGACTGGTAATTATATCAACTCATATGGCTCAATGGTGCAACTGGAAACACTGACTGAATATTATATGGCTGAGACAGCTCCTATTCAGCAATCTCAATCCAATTTGAAACATTCCCTTATAAATCTCTTACTTCTTGATCCAGGGTATGTCACCTTAATGTGACATGTTTGTAGAATTGGTGGACTGTAAATACCTAACGAAAATAACAAACTTGGACAGTTGTTCACCAGTTATGTTTTAGCCTAAAGTAGCAGATAGAAGACACAAAGGTTGATACAATATTTTTTTTTCCTGCCTTGGTAAGCTATTTCCCAAGTTGCTTTAATAGTTCAAATGCCATCATTTTTTCATAACTGTTGTCATGCAGTATAAAGTAGTCAAGCACCATATCGTAAATCTTTTGTGATGTGATAATCCAGTATTCTGTTCATTAAGCGGGAGTGCAAGCTAGTTCCAAAGTAAAGCAACATGTCTCTAGGCAGAAAACCTGGTCATAGGGGCATCTTTTTATCAGTTCTCATTAAGTCTGAGCCCTGTATGTTGCTGTAATTGTATATAAACTGTTGGGTGTCTGAACAATGTTGTAAAGTTGATCTTGTAAGCTTTTAGGACAAGTAAATAAGTATGAGCCATCTCTCATGAAAATGCTACCATAAAACAATACCCTAAATACAAACAAAAAAGGGAAACACTTTGCCATGCTTTCTATCTCCATGAGCAAAACAAAACAAAAAGAGTAGTTATGTGCAACTTTCACATAAATGCTCTAAATAGAACTTAAAGATATATTTATAATCCCAGCAGAGGCAAGTTAGTTGTCGGTACATAATAATTTACAAGAGCAGTATCCCATAAGGGCACTGTTATTAAAGCGATAGTAACATAATTGACCTTGCTCACTTTAAATATTTCAGCTCAGTGTACCAATGTCGCAAAAATATGATTATGCTAAACCACAAATTTACTTCACAAGAGGCACATTGAGGTTGAACTTAAAAGGTAATAATTATTAATTTGAATAGGCTGTGTGCTACACATAGTGTTTAAACAAGAAAATAATGTACATCAGCTGTACTGATTTTGGGAAAAGGAGGAGAGAACGGGAACTTATTTTTCGAAAGGATCCTGCATATTTTCACCATCAATTTCTTTACATGAAGAAAAAAACAGTCTCACAAATCTTGTGAGGACCTATTAAAGGCAATCAAAGATGTGTTAAAAAGCCATTTAACTAGTAGCAACCAAGAAAAAAGAACATTTAAAACGAATCTTGAAGTCTTAGAAGGGAAACACCCTGCACTGAAACTTGCACATTGCTACTCATGTAATTAAACTTAAACTAGGTAAAATATAAACTACGCTCTACTGTACTGGCACTCACAATTTCAACACAAATAGAAAGCAAACATTATAAAGGTACACCATGTACATAAACAAAACTCCCTGAATAAGATGTACTGCTGAGCAGAAAAATTTAAAAACAAAACAAAACAAAACAAAAAAATACATGATACATATAATATGTATCAATGCCACCTTATTGTTCAGCTTTTGTGTATGGTCTGTTTGTTTGGTTTATTCTTCTTGGCACTGATAAAAGCAAAACAAAACAACACAACATCCTTCATCCCCTTTGCAGAGGTGTCAATGGTTCAAAACTTACAAAACAACTACATAAAACTCTTCACACTTCATCCATATGGTGCATATTAAGTAAAAGCTGAAACATTCACTTTCTTAAAACCAATACAAAGAACAGCACTATGTTGCTATGTGACTGTCCCTGATCAATGAACTGTGGTTGATGAAGACAGTAAACTGCCAAAGATGAGAGGCGATTTGTAGATGAAAAGTGTTAAACAGAATTTTGTATGTATCATGCTTTATTTTCCATTTCATAATCATTCAGTTGTAGACATTCTCGTACTATGACACAGCAGATAAAAACTCTCTCTTATGCTTGGTAATTCAAGGAGTGATAGGTGTCAATAAAAAATGAATCTACCCCTTCTGCACACAACATTTGGACGACTTACATGAGACAATCTTCATTTATAACTGATCACAGAAAAGCAGTTAATTTGTTAATTTACTGTTGCCATCATTTCCCATATGCTGCACTGAGGGTCTTGTTGCCTTGTTACGGAAACACTTTATACAAAATATCAGAGGACACAATCATCAGTTCATTCACATAAATTATAAATAATAATACACCATTCAGCCATCATGCTCATTAACAAATGCTGTTGCCTTGCACTCTCGAGTACAAATGGAACACCTGATCTTGAGTTCTCAGCTACTGATAGTATACATGAAAATAAGATAAAGTACATGAATGGAGACCTAAATTCAAATCCTGTGGGATGTATTGTGACCTCTGAGGAACTTGGCATGCTAATGCTTAAATATATGTGTACACAGACATTCACAAAAATGAGAATCCTTATATTTAAATAGAACAATCTTAAAAGATAACGGGGAGCAGTATTACAGGTACACATTACAGCAGAATCCTATTAACATAAAGTTGAAGAGACTGGCCAAATCTTTGGGAGTTAAGTTCTGTGTTATCCATTTACAGTATAACATGAGGGAGAAAGACATCTTTCACAATATTTAACAGGAGTTCCATACAGCATACTTTCAAGCTGTGTGCTGTCTAGTATCGCTGTAAATTGTTATCATCTTTGATTGATGCAATATTTACAGGTATAGCCACACACCTGACTACAGTGGACAAGCAATGGCTTGCTTTTTTCTCACTTTGTTATTCTGTCCTCTCTTGGAAGCGCAATAATTGTTATCTGAAACTCATTATCGGGTTATCGAAAGCATTTCACCATGAATAAAGAGACTTTAGACTGGGATCTTCTTTTCATCCGGGCTAACCAAAATTGCCAGTAAGGCACTTTGATGTTAAGTGAATTCTACTGTATACAACATTATCATCATCCTCTAACACCATACATGTCTCTTCATGATTATGAGTAAACTGTAGAGAGATGGAATTTTATTATGGTAATAATTGACTGTATGCTCATCTCTTAAATATCTAACTAGTTGCTTTGTTCCATGTTCCTCAATTTCATTGTAAAGCAAACCATCACTAGGGCAAGCATGCATTACAACAGAGACCTGAACAGCTGCCAACCTTCAGACCCTAAGAAACCTTGTCGTCACTACTTTCTACATCATCTTGAGCACATACACCCTCCAAAAATCATCCCTGTTACATAATTTTCCATATGCTAATGGACATCAGATACAACAGAGTCAAGACAAAGGGATTTCTATTATTCTAGCCAAGGTTTCACTGAAAACAAGAACCCAAAAAGGGGATGTAACATTTAAAAAGTTATCAGAATTTGCTGCTGTAAGAAAGACCCACTGATCAGTTTCCATTGGCTGATAAATCGTACTGGCTTTGAAACCTACCTGCGATTCAAATATGTATGACTACACTCATAGTATTCACAGGCATAATGAATGTCCACAATAATCTACAGTAAAAAAGCAAATCCATTCAAAGATAAAGACAACTAATAAACACTCACCCCTGATGTTCTTCATTAAGAGAAATTATTTAAGGGGGTTATCTGCAAGTCTCTGATTATAGATACTGTACATACAGTCAACTCTACTTAGCCACAACTCCTTGTAAGCATGGGTTTAAGATGAGCTTTGACTGTCCAGTGACATTTTTAAAAAAAAAGTCCTGTTTTTTTTCTCAAAAAGACTTCAAGGATTTCTATTCAAAGTGGAAAGGAGATGTGACAAATTTATCTTACCTTATCTTCAACCTAATCATATCTTGCAAACACACTACACAATATTTATGACTTTGAAATGGATTGAGCTGTACAAGAGGAAAGCATTGAACTATCCTTGCAGAATAGACTATGTGGAAGGATGAGAATGAATCTAATACTGCAGGACTGTGTGATTTCACAGTTAGGAAGATTTCATCATCTCTTCTACCAAAATGATATTATGATTTCCATGAAAAACCATAAATTTCAACAAGCTTGACTAAGCCCTTAAGTCTACTCCCTGACACATTCCTAGAACGCTCATGAAAAAATATATACATTACAAGAAGGAAATATTGCATTAATGAGTTTTCCTTTAGTATAAAAGTCAAAAAGAGTATAAGACATTGCTATGCTGTATCAAGGGTTTATCAAAAAAACAATTAGCCTGCACACACTTTGCTATTTACTGGTGTGGATGGTGTACGCATATTGTTACCCTATATTCCATGATGTTGATCCCACACCCACATAAACCAAATGGCAAAAAGCGTTCTGACTAGAGTGTCAAACAATTAATTCCTACCCTCTCAAAAAAAAAAAAAGAAAAGGGTGCACAATTTCTTACAGATAACAAGAAATATTGTAATGATCTGATGACAGTATATTTCCCTGTTGTAACACTTATGAACACATCTGAGATTTATTTATCTTAATATCAGTGCTGTCGGATGATGAACGAAATTTGTTAGAAATGAGTGACAAATAAGCCAGCTGAAATATATAGAACACAGTACAGAACATCTAACCATATGTCACATACAGTCCATCCAACCTGGAACACTGCTATGGATAATTTCATTATGCTTGTATGAAATGAGCATGTGTCCTATTGGTGATTTTCACTAATCTGGAATGGATGGCAAATAAGCATACTGTAATGACAGGTTCGTTTGACAAAATTCACCATTGATATCAAGAATTGCGGATAGAAAACAACAGAATTTGGTGCATGCAGCAGTTGCAGTGGATTTTCTTATTCACGTGGAAGCTCTGGTGCCCGCATGATGGTGCCCATCTTTCACAAATCTTTTGGAAAATTTGGTTCAAAACATGAAAAAAGAAAAACACTAAAACAACTTTGACATGTTGAAAACTTCAGAAATAAAATTATGGAAAGAAGGCATCTCTAGTATGTTCTATCGATGTAAACTTTTAACCCCAAGAGACATATCAAACAGCCAATTATTAAAAACAACTTCACGTACAGGATTATCATAAAATCTATGGGCTGTATTAACGTGACATAAGACGAAGCTTGTTAATAAAATATTTTTATACACAAATGGACATCATACATCAAAAATGTAAAAACATCACTCTTTACATCAAAGACTCAAAAATCTACTTTTATAGCTTCAGTGCAATACTCTGACAAGTGCCCAAAAAGTTTCAGCATTTGTCATAGCAGTGCATCTAGATAACTAGTTTTTGAAAGGCTTTGCTAAAATTTGTTACTTCATTCATGCCACCAAGACACACCAGGGTTTCATAATCTAAATACTAGATTGTCCCCTACTGGCTTAAATGTATGGGAGACAAGGGAGCACCACAATACACTGTGTATCTTTACTGTTTCTTTCTTATCATCTATATGAACATAAATTCTGTCATAGAAAGCCGACTTTGCTTTTGGCAGCGCCTCATATATGAATTAATATTACTTACAATCTAAAAATTGAACATTCAGTGAAACAGCCTGTCTCATGCTGTACATGAAGTGTAAGGTAGAATCACTGTTAGATACATAAGTAATACTTTCAACGCTGTTTACCCTCGACAAAGACATAGAGTACACAATTTGCACAAAAGACTTCTGTCTGCTTCAGCTGTATGTCTGATCATTTGCCAGCGTATAAAAGTAGTCAAATTTTGCATATTTTCAGGAGGGCATGATCGCAAAAGCTCTAATTTTTACATTCATTCAGTGAGCTTATATTGAGGAACATAAACATATCAGAACAAAAATGAATTGCACTATGTTTACAGGTTAAATTTCAAACACAGTATGGTCATTTCATGAAAAGCAAAAATGAACTGACACTAATCAACCCTCAATAGTTAACAATCAACATATCCACTGATCATCATAGAAAGTACCAGATAATCTCACTAGGCTGAGGTCTGATGTACAGATGATATAGACAGGTAACTTTGTACATCACAGCCTACAGGGCAACCTAAACCCTTGGCCAACAGAGTATGGTGATGTTAAGCCAGAGAATAAACATACAAAGTTTCTCCACTGACTATCTTTCTAACCTGCTCCCAGCCAACAAGTGGGCATTTGTTAACTTGAAGTAAATACTTAGATGTTTCTGTGGAGCTTTCTAACTTGTTCCTGGTCAACAGAGAAACGCATCTATCGAACTCAAATCAAACACTTCAAAACTTTCTGCACTCACTAAATTTCTAATCTGCTCCCGGCCAGCAGAGCCAAGCATCTGGCAAGCCTGGCCAATACAAAAAAAAAACAACAAGAAAACTCTACAGACAACACTCCATCTCATTCTGGGGCAACAGGGCAAGGCATCTGTTCAGCTGGAGTATATACAATGTTTCTCTATAGGCCAACTTTCTAAATCACTCCTAACCGAAGAGCAGGAAATCTTTAAAACCTGATCTCCACCGTCCCCTTTCCTGTGTCATCCCGGCCACAGAGCAAAATATCTGCCTATCTCACCATACAAACTTTCTCCACAGAGTTAACCTTTCAATTTACTCCTGACCAAGACTGCACAGCATCTGTCAAATACTGAGTGTACACAATCTTGGATTTCCTCCATAAATTAATTTTCTATCTTGCTCCTTGCCACTAAGCAAGGCATCTGACCAGTGTAGGGTATACAATGTTTCATCCAACCTCTTCACAAACTAAACTTCAAACTCATCCTGAGCCAACAAATTGAGGCCTCTGTCAATCCAGGTATCTACACATACACATACAAATTCTTAACATTTAATTTTAAGATAAATATCTGTGGTAGAGGAACACCCCAGCACATGCAGCGAGTCCTGCACCAACTACCAGGGCAAACTGTCGCTTTGAGCTACCAAAGTACTCACGGATGGCTTCCTGGAATAGATACATGAATAATAAATACTTACTGAGAGATAAAAGTAAGGATTATATTATAGATCCTAAAAAAAAAAAGCAATGCTGTGAAATCTGATGTGAGACAAACATGATGGAATGCACAGATGAAAAATCTGCCAACTGCATGTAATAACAAATTTACTAAACGGTTAACAAAACGGTCACTTACATAGCTGGTAAGTAGAGAAGAAGCAGTAAATATGGAAGGCTGGTTAAAGCCTGACAAGATAGTCTGAAAAGGAAAGTGAGAAGGAAGAAAAGGCTAAACTGAAAGGGAAAGAGAAATTGACTTAGTGAGTGACTTACCCATCCTCCACGTTCTATAATCCACCGCACAACGTGATCCCTCATAAACTCAACAATCAGGTTGATGATAGCCCGCACTAAGGGTATTCTGTCCAGGGCCTGAAATAACAAAGACAAAGTGATAAGTGTTAACCAATCAACATAACAGTCTACATAAAGGATCGACCGTTATACTTCAACCAGTCGGAATACTGTTCCCTAACTAAAATCTTTCAAACTTGAATTTCAGGGCTCTGAAGTTAGAGTTTATCAGGCATTCGAATTTGGGAACTTAATACACTATGGTAATCATACAGAGCAAGCAAGTGAAGCTTTTGCAATGAGTAGGGAAGGAATTCAAGCACAGGAAATTTTCAAGGCTGTTCGGCAACTGTATTTGTTAGTTAATAGGCAAATGGACCAAAAACTATGAGATGCCCATGAGCAAGATGTGATCAATTAAATGGCAGTGTCAAAATTTCTGAGGCAAAATACTAACAACAATGAGTTACATCAGGCAACTGGGAACCATACCAATACTCACTGCATTAAAATATCAGAATCAAACCTTTTCACTAAAATGCTCCTTTCCATGGTTCACCTGCCACCCACCTTTATACAAACTTTGTATGCAAAGTAGAACAGAGCCACCACCCGGCCCCAGTTGAAGATCCCATCCTCAAATATGTTACGAGCAACATTCAATAAAGTCTGTCTCTCTGCTTCCGGTGGCACCCTTGAAACAAGGCTGAGGACAGACAAAAATAGAATGATGAACCAATGGATTGATAACATTACTGTGCTGGTCACAGAAAATGCATTAAAACTCTTGTTGAACGTGTGCCTTGGTCAAACTAGTCACTCCATGAGCGTAGTCAATCGCTCCACTCCAATTTATGGCCCTAATTTAAATACTGATAAAGATAGCATTAAGAATCTATCTCAAGCTGGCCCCAGATACTGCTTACACCCCATTCACTGCCAAAAATCCCAAATGTATTCTTCAATTCAAAACATAAATATCAAGAGAATTCCAAATCTTCATACATGTAATCGAATTTTCAAAGACAGTAACAATTTCCTGTTACTAATAAAAAAAAAATGTTATATAAATAGAGGTTCCTCCATTACTTTAGAACCATGAAATCACAGGTCTGAAAATTTCTCAAGCATTGGGCAGTGAAGAGTTAATTCTAACAGCTCTGTCATTCATATCAATCCCTCATGCACTCTTCTGGTCAAATCAGCATAGCTTTAACTCAATCACAAAATTCCGCATTATAATTTGACTAGTCATTTTAATACTTGAATGTTCTACTTAGTTCTAGGCTCTAATCTTGTTCAACAAAAGTTTCAGCGGGTTGTGTTTCAGAGCCTAAGTCTTATGAAAAATTCATGCCTCCCTTCCAGCAGTAACTTGATCTTTCTGAAAATGGTGCTTAATTTGCTGTGGCCTGAATCTGATCTGACTGGATCGAGAGATTAAGTCATGTTTAACACAGTATAACAAGCTCTGCCTAGAGAGTAGCAATATTATCAGGGTTTTACATTCTTCAAATTATCATACAACACTATCACAAAATTATCATTAACGCTGTCAAAGCTTATTTAAGAGACATTATATCTGATGCCAATGCTTTATGAGCAACAGCTTCACGGGAAACAGCTGACTTATATCGTAACCTATGGATATCAGTATTTAATCATGACGTGGAGTTCATCAAATGAGCGAAGAGAAACAAACAAGATCAGAAACAAGACTTACTCTTGCAACTTCTGATCCTTGTCTAAGTCGTCTCCAATAAACCTGAGTGCTCTCCCAATTTCTCGAACATGTTCCATGGGTGGGCCTAACAATAGAGACAGAGATTTAAACAGCTTTCTTCCTTTACTTTAATTCATACTCAAACACCAAGGGCCATTATATTAAAAAAATATATATGAAATAAACATACAGTAAAGAATGTCATGACAGGCATAAATGAAGAGGTGGTTAAAAATTTCTTAGAGTGACCCTTTTAAAACACTGTCATGTCTGCACATATGAGTCCAAGCATTCTATTCTAAACTGCTTATACTTATATGTAAATCTTCACATCTTTGAAATTCTCTGAATTACTGCAACTTGCATGCCCTTATAATATACAGAACATGAAAAGTCGACATACATTAGTTTTTGACAGTAATGTGACTTATAAATAATAAAGACAGTTTTCTTAGCAACTGGAGCACTGAAAATTTGTATTTTATGGTCTATATGTAAGGAACAAGTATGAGATCATGTCCAAGATATGAAAGAAAGTATATTACAAATGACAATACAGACAACACACAAATGTTTTAACTCAAACTCATCTCACCCATGGGTGTCCCCGGTTCCTGCAACTGCTCCATGCCTGGGACATTCTCCAGTCCATCTTTTTGCATTCGTTCATACACAAAGTTATTGAGCAAATAGCGGCCTTGATTGGTGACATCATCTGTTGTCAACTGATGCTTTCTTTGCCCAGACCCAGGTATGACATCTGTGACAACAAACATAATGCAAGTAGCACTTAAAATTTTGTCTCTCCCATCTCAATCATTTATGCTGGTATATAATATTCATACTGCTGCCAAACTGGGTAGACAAGCACTGGAAACATATTTAAAAAGAAAAAAAAATCTTCAAAACAATATATATATATAGAAGAAAAAAAAAAGATAAGGATTTTACTGATCCCATAAGGCAAGTGGAGTTACAATGCCATACAGTGTTATACATGTATCTTAAATTCATAATACAACCACACAGAACGTTACATCCAATCCTTACATCCAAAATGTTACAAAAGAAACACAACGAAGTCTCTGCCGGTCACCCATGATGCAGTGCCCTGGTTTCCCCTCTAAAGCCAGGTACTTATTTAAACCTGAATTGAGCGGGTAAAGTTGAGAGAGATGTCTTTACCAAGGACAACACAACTTAGTCCAAGAGTTGAACACATAACCTTAGATTAGACGGTTGTCAGTTTCTGAGTATGACTCAAAAAATACATGGCCATGCTGCCTCCCATACTGCATAGGAGTCTTTTATGTTTTAGAAACTATGTCAAACTTTACTTCTCCCAATTCTCTGAAATGGTAGATAAAGATAAATAGGAAACAACAAAAACAGTTTCTCATGCAGTGTACTTAAATGCCATTCAACAACAAGTGATGCTTTGTTGAAGGATCCAGCCCAAAGGCTTGCAGCAGTACTCCACTGATTAGGTCTTTAATTTTGGAAGGCTGAATCTTGAAATTTGAAGAAGTCGGTATTAAGTGGAGGCAGGTTAAGCCTATGCAGGCTTTTATGTGCATTACTTTCAGTTTCAGTAAAGTCGTTTTCATTTTGTTTATAAAATTAAAATTAAAGATCAAGCTTCATGGTGTAGTTTCCTCATGTTCTGGTCTACACTGTTTTCCCAAGGAAAATCTGTGAGCATAAACAATTATCTGACGAAAGTAGATCTAGAGCTGGCCATAGTAGTAGATCTAAGACTAGCCTCCTTGAATGAATTGCTATAATTTTGAATGAAAGATAAAGAATTAAACTCCATTCTCTATAAAATAACTGTTGAGCCTGACAAAAAAAAAGAAATATATCTCCGAGTTCTCTCCTTGGTTAAGGTTAAGAAACCGGGTTAGAGAAAGGGTTAGGGAAAAATATAATCATCCTTGGGAAGTCCCAGCCATTGCCATTATCAGATAACTGGAACTGTCTCATGCAGTGTTTTCTCTAGACCGTGCAATTCCCCCCTTGAATTTGAAAATCCCTTCCCCCACACTGAACCTCCCTTATTTCTTGCACAGAAACTGAACAAAATTAGAGACGAACTAAAATGACCCAACTGAATTTAAGATAAGAGGGGAATGCATTTCCGACTTACATTATAACCTAAAGAAACACGACTCCTGTGAACTTCAGAACTGTCTATCTCCTAACCTTGCCCCTAATCCTAAACCAAGCACAAGGTGAAAGAATCCTTAAGATACTGCCAGTAATTTATGAATGCATGATTATTCCCAGACACTCTCTGAGATGTGTGATTCTGACTAATGTTGGTTTTTTTTATATTTTCATGTATCCTGGAGGCATTGGATGTTGTGTATTGAGGATTTTCTGTGAAAATGAATCTATCCATGAATCAAAACAAGGAACATAATATGACAATAACAGCCATATTTGTTTGTTTGTGTCATTTGACATCTGAGAGGTCACTTTCTGAGCTGTTCCATCAATGATCAAGCAGAATATATTGTCGTAATGAGAGGAATGGACTGTCACAGTGCTCAATGTATTAAAGACAACTCAAGTCTCTCATTTGATTTATATGCAAATGTTGTTTAGATAAGTTTCACGTCCTCTGGCGAGTCAGTTAGTCGAGCCATGAGAATGCTCCAAACTGACATGTTTGACGGCAATTCTTAAACCATTCATAAAGTATCACGGATTGTTATTATACTGCATGAGTAGTGGACTCCATAATGCTTGTGATATTGGCCTAAGAATGATTGAGCAAATAATATGAAGAGCGTAATTTCTTACCACTCATATTGATTAACAGCTACAAACTACAATCGGAGTTTTAATTTTATTTGCAAAAGTTATATATTTCACTCTGGCCTGTGTCAATGGTTGTGTGGGTATGTGTGAAGGTATGGTTGCGTGTGTGGTCCGGTAATGTGTATGACCTGAAATGAAATTTAATGTTGAATGTGAAATGTAATTGATTGTTGAACGTGTATCAACTGTGAACGGAATTTCCCTCGTGGATATTAAAGCTTATCTTATCTTATCTTAAAAGATTTATAAGAAAACCACAGCAAAGAGTGCTACTGCTCTCTAGTGACATAATACCACAACCAAATTTTCTGCCGTCCTACTGACCTCATCAGTCCTTCCCAATGAACTTTCTCTCACACTAGGGTAAAATCAACGGGGTTATCAAAAAGTGAATTAAGAACAAAATAATTGAAAATGTAAGAAAAAATATCATAATTAAAAGCAATGGTGAAAAATGGCTTTAAGTAGGATTAAAAATTGACATGTAAATTTCTTACTAAACCTTAAAAGTCCATAAATCCATGAAGTAACGAGTGAATAAGCAAAGTGAAAAGCACATATTACAATAATGAATACAAAAATTGCGACACATACACATGTGCAAGTACAATATCCAAGTAACACACAAGCCCGGTAACACATGCTTCTTGAGAACTGATGCCCAGAGGATATAGGCAGATCTACCTTTTAGTTTTACTCCTATAGATTTATGCCAAGTCCGGAAACGGATGGATTTTTACGAAAATTCCAAAAGAATCAATGTCTGTGATTGGAGTTGGGGGTCAAGCCTTACTTGCTAAATACAAAATATTAACTCAGAAAATATGAAGCAGTTTGGCAGATTTGCCCACTATTATTGCTGTGTGGTGTGTTCTTCTCTTCAAACTTGACAGATACTGAAATTAGTTTGGTACCAATTACATGAAAAATGTCAAATTAGTCAGGATCATGTTTCTAATGGAGTGTCCATTCCCATCTGCAATGAAGGTATGAACATGCCAATAGCACCTGGCATTTCACTTTTTCAGTATGCAATTTTAAATAGTCATTACAACATCAGAAAACTGGCCATGGGGAAGGGGGAAAGGGGTTGGATTTGAATTTCAAAGACTTAGTACGTAGTAGTAAGGCTAGATTAGAATAATTAGATAGACTATCAATGTGCAAATACATTTGTAAACTCAGAATAGGTGAGGTTTAGCCACTCAAGTATAAAATGTATGGTTGTTGCTAGAATCTAGGTGGGTAAGGTTACCCTGTTTACTGAGTGAAAAGCCTAAAATATTTGGCAGCCTGCTTCACTGCCTTTCTCAAAATCTAATGGTTTAGTCAGTTTAGACTTTCTTTATTTTAGTTTAGGAGGGGCATATTTTTCTTTTTTGTCAAAATTTGGAGGAAGAGCTAAACAACATGTTTGGAAAGTATTTTGACTTAGGACCCCTGGATAAATTAATGAGAGGTGTAAAATCTTATATAGCCAACAGTGAAAAAAAAAATGGTACAATCCTGGAACAGCACCGCTGGCCAGAGTCATTCAGTAAGTCTAACGCCTGGCCTACCAGCGCTGCTGTTCCAGGATTGTACCAAAAAAACATTGGCATCTTCATACCTGAAAGGCTGACCACTCATCTAAACTCGAGTTTCAAAATCTGTTAGGCCTACTTGGTCGTGGTGCACTTCTTTTTTCCCACTTTAATAGTTATAATTGTACACGAGACCTCGTTCTGCCTTACCTCCACCAAAAAAGGGTCTCTGTTCCTTGCTCGCCATTCTGATACTAATCGAACAAAACAATTAAAACACGTTGAAAGTGATCGCGTTTTTACAAGTGGCTGAACATTTATAAGGAAGTACGTCTTCTGTGTCCTTAGCGCTTGTCAGCCATCTTGGATAAGCTATCAATTTAGGAACAAGGGACACTACCCCTAATCCTAACGGACATTCGTAGTTTTACTATTTCAAAACTTTTCTTCCCTATTCCCTGGGAAGGGAAGGGACATGACACCAGAGCTTAACTTTAAAAGAGAAAGTCGTAGTTAAAACTTTCTTGCAGTCCCTGCAAAAGCAGATTTCAAACACAACATGTAAGAACAAACATGCAGATATTAGAGCTGATCCCAGAATTAGTGATTCATCCTGGTTTTATTTTTAACGTAAAAACACATGGTCAGTACATGTGTATTCATTTTGTACCCTGACATCATTTCGTTGACGTCATCCATCACCCTTTATCGTGATAATTTACAGGGAAAGTTTCTGTTAGACAGAAATAACAAGGAAACTAGATCTAATTATGTTCGGATGACTCAAGAAACATAATTATTTTTTATATTTTTTTTTCAGTAAATGAAGCAAAATGGAAGTGAAGAACGAATTAAAGATTATGCCCATGAGGACTTATAAACGTCAATGCAGAGCTTTGCCAACCCCCCCCCCCCNNCCCCCCCATCTTTTGTTTCTTACTTGTAAACTTTAATCCTCTATATCCTCATCCATGAAAAAGAAAGACACACAAGTGTCATGTACAATCAACTTTGCGTAATCACAACTCCTCATGAGCGCAGGGTAACATTACGATTTAATGGAATTGTTATTATGAAGTTTCACAGAGAAATTACAGTCTTGTATTAGCATGAAATATTATACAGTACTAGAGCGGAATGAGCGAGTGAGCCCATCGCAGTTATTGCGGAGTCAACGACATTACAATGCATAAATGCACGGATGACCTTGCGCCAGTTAGATAATATATTTGGGTTTTACTGTTAATCGTCAGACAGGAATCTTTTCAAAGCTGGTTTCATACTATCTTAGGTTGATGCCCTTTTTTCAAGATCCACTTCTCCTTCTTTACGTTAGCACTAACCGAGACAATGCTGTCTGTTTTCTATCATGACACTGTTCTCCCGTCTGTTATTATTATCCTTGCTGTAACTATACTGCATTTCATCCTGTCCCTAGCAAGCTGTTCCTACATGCATTTTGATCTCTATTTCCCTCACTTTCCAATCACATTTTCCTCTAGTGTAACCTTTTCTAGTGCAAAATATCTCGTTATGTGGCCAGTGTAATTGAGTTTCATGTCGCCGATTTTCTTGAATTTGCAACTTTTTAACATCAACTCTCTCTCTCTTTCTTTTTCTCTCTCTCTCTATATATACATACATATACAATCTTTCAAACTATTTAAAGATTATTTAGTTTTTACACTATAAAGGCTATTCTTCCTCGTATATTCTTGTGTTGTCCCTCCATCACATCTCTTAGCTTATTCAGAATGGTGGATATTTCCAATCCGCTCAACTCTCACTCCAGTATTGGTTCAGTCATCAATTTCCATTACTTTTGTTTTCTTTACATTCAGAGGCGTCCGTTTAATTTGCCGTGCACTTTTTGTGGCAATACTGATGTTTCTAAGCCTTTTGTTGAAGGCCTATACAAGAATCACCCCATAATTCCATATACTCGACCACTTTAATTGTGCTGGAAGATATGATTTAAATTTTCGGAGTACCTCAAAGTACTTTTCTTGGCTCTGTTTACAAAGTGTCGTTGTTGGAATATCTGTAAAAGCCAATACGTCACTGTAGGGAGGTCAAAGTAAAAATTCGCAACTAAAGTGCTTCACTGGCTTCTACTGGGATGTCAGATTATACAAGGAGCAAGAAAATGTCAAGGGGCATTTTACTGAACAGAAGAAAATTGAGGACAACGAATTTTCTTTTCTTTTCTTTCCAGAACATGAAAAAATGCTGCTTAAGTGACTATGTCGACAGCTTAAGTGACTATGTCGACAGTCTCATTGTTGTGATACAACTGTCAGCTGTTCAAGGGTGTGCACTATGTTTTGCCATCCAGATTTTGAATAAATCTAGTGCAGATATAGTAATGCATTACTCCCAGATGAGCATGGTACAGTCCAGAGCCGGCTTGAAAGGTTTTGGTGTAAGAAAAAGGAATACCACACAAAAGCAATAAAGGTTAAATTAGCCTTAAAGAGACTGATCACTTAATGATTAGTGACATTCAACCAACCATTCAACCCATCATTTCACAGATATTTCAAACATCAAATAAAGATAACAATATGTATTTTAATATACACAAAGTCACAAGGCATTTACAAGTAATAAAACAGTAGAGCAAAACAATACAAAGACTATCAAGTTTATTTGCAAATACTTTTATACATATAAAAATATATACAGTATATAATGTATATGTATATATACATAATAACATGTCATAAAAATCAGTATACATTAATATCACCACAATGCTGTTAAACTCACAGATTTCTATATAAACGCTGTGAACAGGCAATCTCAATCATAGTCACACAACCCACAAATGACAATCATGAGTATTCCATTGACATTTTTATCTTTTAGTTTCAGAATTTCTTTACACTCAAACCACTGTCAAAAAATGGCACCAGTCTTCATGTGCACATCACATACGAATTAATCTTTGACACATGAAATGAAAGCCAACTCCTATTACTCTGGCCAATCATGCAACAATAAAATCAATTATGTGTACAAGATAGGTTTCTTCTGAGCCACTGATTACTGGTCCTGTGCCACTGAGATCTTTACATTTATAATAATGTATAACAAGATGCAGTCCATTCACACCATACTTTTCATATTTTGATCTGCCTTTCTTCTTCAGTCATTTTCCATTATTTATTGGTCACTGTTTTTCCAAGATTCATCACAAACATACTCAGTCTAAACATTTTCATAATTTCAGATTTCTCTCCAAAACAGTTCACAATCCATTCAGCTTAAAGATTCACATTCTCCTCTAACATCAGTTTACACCCCACACAATTTTGTATTCCACTTTTTATTCATTACAATAAATAATGCGCTACAGAGTTTTAACATTTCAAAATCCATTCACTCTAAAAATTTTCATCCCAAATTTCTCATATCTCACATTATTATCATTCCTGAAATTTGCAGTTTTCCTCTTTCAACCAAACTGCACCATATAAAACTTGAAGACTTCATATTTGTACTGACACAGAAGCCACACTATGGCTTTCTCACTTGAATATAAGTTTGTACATGTGAGTATCATGATACACAGATTGAGCACAAAAACTCTTGTCTTTAACAACAATAAGGCAAAAGCCACAAAGTAACAAGATACAGTCAACCCTGGTGGTAAGTAAAAGTCTCCTCTTATTGTACTTGAAGACACCAATTTCAGCTGAAGTACTTGTGGTAAAGAACCACTCCACCTGCCACAGCGAAACCTGCCACAGTCACCAAAGTAAACTGTCCATGTGGGCAACTGACATATCCAATGAGTTTTTCCTGCAAAGAGACAAAATAAGATATTCCCGACATGGGTAGACTTTGTGTAAGTGACAAGGTCTCTTCTTCCATTCTAGTGGAGAAAATAAGTACAACATAGTGATCTTGTCCTTGAATCCCATTGCTCCAGCCAAAGAGCAAATCAGCCCACATCAAGTTTTGTCAGAATCTGAGAAGTAAGATGCTGAAATTCTGTAAATAAATGCTTCACATTTAATGGCACCAATAAACAAATACTTTCATCTCAAACTTTAAAACCTACACTCCCACCCACAGACAGGACAGAATGAAAGAAAATGAAGAAGAGTGGGAAGAGAAGAAAGAGAAAATTTACCTACCCATCCTCCTCTTCCTATAATCCACGGCACAACATGAACCCTCAGGATATCAACGATGACACTGAGAATCTTTCCTATATTGCTCAGGGCCTAATGATAGAAGAAAACACATAAAGATGAGACTTATGAATGAAAAATAAGCCCTATGGTGGGCAGCTAACATCTGCAGTCAGAAGAAAGATATGCATTTCAGATCATTGTCAGAGTCTCCATTGTGAATTATGAACACCATCAGAAAACTTTCCAGTATCTCCATGACGACCACTCCTTAACAAAAGGCATTTGGTCAATATCTCATTCCTTCCTGTTCAAACATCACATTATCCTCATCATCATCAGCAGCAGCATCACTATCATCACCTTCACTGTCACTGCAGTCATGTCTGGTTGTGTAGATTGTTTCTGATGGCATTCAGTCTATATCAATGCAATGCAGCAAGGCAAAATCAGCAAAGTTTTCTGTTTGTTCTGGTCTATGAGAGCATTAATAACCCTTTGAAAACCCTGTCAGTGAAATACCCTTTTTCTAAATTCAGGACATTTAAATCTGAGCAATTTAACTTTTTTTTTTTAACCTTAAAACATCAAGAGTAATTGTTTTTCCATCTGATGATCTTTAAACTACACCACAGGTTTGCTAGTAGTGATGAACATCTGGCACATGTCAAATTCTGAGATAATATCAACAAATCTAGTGTAGAACATCAGAAATTCTGACAACAATCTAATGATAGTTCTGTAAATTACACAAGGTGGTTGAACTGAATTATTAGTATTTTTTAAATTGTTTTCGGCTTCTCTGGAAGTGGAAAAGATGAAATCAGCAACAAAGATAATCTAAGAAAGTGAACTTTTCATATGTCTGTTTGTTTTCAATGAACAATATCTCATGGCCTTATCATGGTAAAACTCACCTTCAAACAAACTTTGTATGCAAAGGAAAACAGAGCTATCACATCTCCCCACGAGATTCCATTTCCAAAGATGTTGGAAGCTACATTTCTCAGGACGTCAGCCTCATCATTGGATGGAATTTTTGCCACCAATCTGATAAGTACAATAATAATAACAATGAGGTTCTTAATAATGAGGTCCATAAGTCTCATATTCAGGCTAATGCCCCCTGATGTGACTTAACATTATAATTACCCCATCAGATCAGATCATTTAAGGTCTTTCTGAACTGGGAGCTTACAGTGCCTCTCCCACTTGCAGGTGTTGATCATTGGCATTTTATCAATATCTTTCACTATCTATTTTACAGACTAGTGATCTAGGTAAATGTGAACAGATACCCACTTTACAGACTAGTGGACGGAGGAAAATGTGAATACTGTGAACATGGCAGAAACTTAACCTTTGCATCATAAGTCCAATATCATAACCATTTGACCATGCTGCTTCATGGCATAGTATATATATATATTTAATATGTTTATGAATGATGTCATGAGTGGAAAAGCAAAGCATGAAAGAAAGTTTGCTGTTCATGGGAACATTTCTGCCTCTATAATTTATAGCTCCAAATTTCAAACTTTTGACAAGCAGTGTTTTCTCCAGGCCCAAAGATCTTGTGGTTGCCCCTAAATTTCAAAATGACTCCCACAAATTCATTAGATGCATGCCAGACCTCCCTCCTGCATTTCAAAGTTTGCATTACTCACATTAGAAAAATCGAAAATCCCTCTCAGAATTTACAAATAGCACCCCCACTCCCACCAGAAATGTATGGTAAGGATTGGGGAAAACACTGAACAAGGACATTATTTGTAGACATGATCCATTCCAAGAAGTTCTGTCAAACAATTCACTTCAATCAGTTATTCAGAAGTCATGCTCAGCTGATTCATTTCTACACAGATTGTGGCTTAGACATAAACAAATAAAAATTGTAAATGGGATGAAAATTGGCCAATATTCCATGTAATAAATTGTGGTTTCATTCTCAAGACAAAAGACAAGCCAAATTCTTAGGAAAATATCACTCCTATTTTCAACTATTGATATATGCTATTTATTCTTAGACAACTGCACATGATCATCATCCCTGCCAGCCAATTTAGTTGGAAACAGTCTGGCTCCTGACATTTTTGCTCTACCCTAGGTACAAGAATCAGATCGTCTGAGTTTCTACATACAATAATTAGATGCCTTGCAGGCTGAGTCTGCTTAAAAGCAAAGAAAATGTGAATGAAACATGTGTGATAAGAAAGACAAAGATGTAAAGTGAACCTACTATTAATATATTTCAGAAATGGCGCAGATGATGACAAAATTTTCAGATATCTGCAATTAGGTGCCTTGCAGATTGAGTCTGCTTAACAAGCAAAGAAAATGTGAATGAAACATGTGTGATAAGAAAGACAAAGATGTAAAGTGAACCTACTGTTAATATATTTCAGAAATGGCGCAGATGATGACAAAATTTTCAGATATCAAGACTATTCTTGCTTGACAAACTGTGATTTTTTTTTCGTTTTTTTAATCTGATTCTTGATTTTCCAAAAATGTTCGCCAATATATCATAACTTCTGTCTTCAAAAAAAAAACCATGTCAGTTTTAATAGGAGATTCCTTAGGGTCAACAATTCATCAGAGTCACAATACAACTAGTCTAGTATGAAGACAGAGTTAAAAATATAAATAGAATGAAAAGCAGTATGCAGAGAAAAACACAGAGACAGAAGTATTACCCTGCTAGGCCTACAGTATTGTCAGCTGTCTCGTCTAGCTATTTTGGGTCAAAATTTGAAAAAATCAACAACAGTAAAACCTCAAAAATTAAAATTTCAGGGAACCAGCTCAAGAGTTTGAGTTTGTGAAGTTGTTGAGTTTGTGATGTGATGATAAAAATTCAGTGAGGAACTAGATCTTTCCAACAAATGCATGAGGAATTTAAGATAGTGATGACCAAGGTTATGAGATTATGCAAAAGAAAGTGTCTGTGTACCTGTCCGTTTTTTTATCCTCTAGAGGATCAGCATCAATGGCTTTTACGATACATCTTACAACTTCCCTCATGTATTCCATTGATTGATCTATCAGAATGAAGAAAGATTATGTCAGCATGGGAAAATGTCTATACTATCCAGCTCCCTCATCCTCTGGACTGAAATAACCAAAGAATAAAGAAACATAACCAAAGTATTTAGGTATCCAGTACTCATCCTTGATGGGTGACAAATATAATTTAATTGCTCTTAGTGATCTAAACAAGCACTTCGTTCCTCAACACCGACTATGCACTGAAAGAAGTTGATTCAGTGATATAAGAGAAAACTGCACTTTAAAGAAGCAGCAATGGATGCATTAAGTCTGGGATAAGAAGATTTGAAGGAATGACAAGTTCACCAGGCTGGCTAATCCTTGCTAGTCAGATGGTTTCTCCTTACACCTTACAGCACAGGAGCCAAGCAAGCTTAATTCCTACATTGAAAGTTTCCATATTGTACATATGGATTACTGTAAAATCTAGTTTATTTAATCACAAACATTTCTATAAAAATAGGATATGCGAAAGGCACAGTTAATCATACTTTCCATCTTTTTTTGGACTCAGTGCCCATGCACACATGAAACTTTTCTTAAATGGCTTTTGCTGAGGCAAAATTGAAGCCCCAAAATATCTGTACCCTTAATCTGAAGCCTCTTCATATCTGTTATTGTATAATTTTTTTCCCTGAACATTCCTTGCTTTACACTATATCAAGCTTTTAAAATGTAATTAAGTATTATTGCACCCTGTAGCAGCGATAACTTGAGTCAGCACATATGAATAACAGAGAGACAGGGTTGATCACTCAGCTCCCTCTCAAAATGCCTGCCTATTGCTGTCAATGAATAACAAAATGTCCTTTGATACATAAAAAAACCGAACGATTATTCATAACACTGGCACAAGAGAGCCAAGCAAGGCTTACAAAACATCAGTAATGCTATGTAGCGACACTTGAACTTTCGCTTTACACACACCTCACACATCAAACACTCACACCCTTAAATATATTTCTTCATCAAACTTCTAAAAAGTCTCAATAACCGACTTCAACTGTCTTTACATTTCCAAAAAGTTCGCAAAGGGCCGAGGTCAGATATTTTCAATGACTGAGATCTAAATATACTATCTGAAACACTTCAGTCATTACCACCAGGGTAAAATTTAATAAACAAGCCCCTCTACTTACAAGAGTACAGAGAGGGAAAAAAAAAAACACTCATCTGAAATCTGTGTCACCTCTGTCACAGTGAGTGAGCACAGAGTTAATATTACTAAATGTCTGAGGCAAAAGGGGGCAAAACCAATACACCATCTCACCCCCCCCCCCCCCCCCNCCCCCCCAAGAGATATTAAGTCAGGTTTACTTCTGGATGGTTTGGGTTCCACTTCCTCGAGGCCTGATACTGTTCCCACACCATCTCTTTGTAAACGTCCATCAATAAAGCTTGTGAGCAAGAAGCGACTTTGGTCTGTAACATCATCCTGTGTTAACTGTGTGTTCCTCTGTCCCACTATATAATCTGTGGAGAGGCAGACATACAAATGAACATATCAAATTGATCTTCTTTTTCCTAATTAACTGTAGAATTTGACTGATATAACATCCTGTGTGTCACTGTCTCATTATCCCAATACAGATCTGTTGAGTAGTAATGAGCTATCATCATGAGAGAACTGCTTGTAAAATTCTGTTGGAAATTTCTGGTGCAGCAGGATGTTGATTCATCAAATTACAGTGGGGACACAGAGCATTTCTGCATGACCACTTGGGTCTCTTTGAGTGCTGCTTAGTGTAGAGCACAATGCCAAAATAATGATGTGATTGCATATATGGCATATATAGATATATTTTAAATAATATGTCTTAACCTTACAGACTTGTCTATTGTCAAACTGGCTTACACTGTTCACATACTCATTCAAAAACTTGGTCTCCTTACACCTTTTGACTCTTTATCACCATCAAATGGAAATTGCAGGCAGTGTATTTGTTTTTGGCAATCACAGACTAGTCTAGTTTTCAAAAAATATCCAGCCTCATCTGTTTGGAGTCTTACAAGGAAGTGGGATCATGCAAACTACGGCAGTTGGATTCACAAGCCAGTTTGTGACATATCTATAGCATTTTTTTTTTTAAATTTCATAGAGGAATGAGGTAAGAAAACACTTCTTTTTCAGTCATCTTTGTGACCTTTGATTATTGAAAAATATTGCCACCATATGTTCATTTATAGTAATTGTCCTGGTTGCTCTGTCTTGCACAACTTCAACATCCTAGCAAGGCACATAGACTTCAAGTGCGGCTGTCAAGCCCTGAATGGCAGAACTCAGAACAGGCCGACAAGAGTCTTTTTTTAAAGTTGCCAGAACATCTCAATGGGGCAGTTCAAGTCATGAAGATATTGTAGTGAATTTCATTCAAGGTCGCCTCATCTTGCATTCACAGTCACTTCATCAAACCATTTTCTCCTTACCAGACCATTTATAGTTCATAAAATTCACTTTTACATGCATTTTAATCATAGGTTGCAAAGTGTGCTTTTCCTCAAAATGCGGCTTCAAATATCTTTTGAACGAGTCGTTCTAGAAGTTTTCTAATTACTACATCTGTTTCATCTTCAAAAGATCTTTCAAAAAAATGTATTATTTATATTCCATAAAATGTTATTACGCGAGTTATTGGACCGTAAAGTCGAAAAGCACAGATTTGCCACACTTCACAGCTTAATTGTAGGCTTGTACATTTAGTAGCACTTGGGACTTTGTTTTAGTTAGATTTGTCATGTTCTCCCATTTATTTTGATGTATAATATGTCCAGGAAAAGTGTTCAGCCTTCAGTGCTGCTTCCCTTAAATGTTTATCTTTTCCACAAAAATGTGGCACAGCCTGAAATTCTGGTGCATTAGTCAGCAGACAAAGCCTGCTGACGTAAAAGCTCTCCGATACATCCGCGCCCCCCTATATAAACCAGCCCCGTCTCTCACTCTGGGCTGGTCGGTAACTTTCTCCCCATTAACGCTGCCTGAAAGCTGGACACTGCCTGCCAAGAACTGTACGTCGTATCTGCTGCATCACTTGACACAAGCATCAATAAATATATACATTGAAACCACAAGTCCTTGCCTTGGTGACGTCTATGCAACAATAACAACAACAACAACAGACTTTACTACAATATGATGATGCCAGTAGCACCTGGCATAAAAATCAGAAAACTGGCCATGGGGAGGAGGTAAAGGAGTTGGATTTGAATTTCAAAGGCTTAGATAAGTACAAATACATTTGTAGACTCAGAACAGGCAAGATTCAGCCACTCAAGTATAAACTTTGTGGTTGTTGTTAGGTGGATAAAGTTACCCGGTTTACTGAGTGAAAAGGCCTAAAATATTAGGTAGCTTGTTTCAGTGGCTAAGTTATCACAACCTAACTGGTTTAGGAGCATTCTTCTTTGTGTCAAAATTTTGACGAAGAGCTAAACAACATGTTCGGAAAGTATTTGGCTTGGGACGCCTTGATAAATGAATGAGAGGTGTACAATCTTACAGTATAGCCATCAGTGAAAAAAACATTAGCATCTTTCATTGCTATGTCCTCCGCAGAATGCTGCGTAGTGTCCTACTGTTTACTTACCATTTCGATACAGAACTGGTATAGCTGCATTCGACATGTTTACAACAGGTTTAGGCCTATGTTTTAATGTTTAGCTGCCGTTTGTCCTGTTTGCCTGGCTGTTTATTGTAAATACTGCGACCTATCCCACATCCGTATGTGTTAATAACTAAAAATAAAAACGGGAAAATCCATTAGTCTATTATTAACTTTCCAACTTTCCAGGTTAGGCGCCTGATCGAAACAACGCGCCCATCGAATAATATGTGTTTACTGATTTCATGATGATATCCGTCGTTTGACATCAGATTACGACAATAGTAAAAAAAAACAAACAAAAAAAACGACGAGCTGGCATGATCACAGACTGAATTAAGTGAAATAAGCCAAATTGATATTCACCACGAGACACATGATGTCATGTAGAAAATGCTATTTTTCGCAGAACAAGAGGGATTAATGAAGTTTAGCTTTACGTCAGCAATCATAATACTGTACTAATTTTCCCATTTCCTGCTTCCAGAAATTCACATGCAGTTAGGATTTACATTAGTCGGGTCGCTATGCATATAAATAAATAGTCGATTTTTCTTCCCTGCTCTTCCAGTTTTCTGACATGCAACAACAGAAGAAAATCCTTTTGCCAATTTTGGGACTGAGAAACTACCCACTGTTGTGACGTTGACATGATTGTTGTTAGTAAAGTTATGCTACAAAAGGTGTATGCAGTGGCGGAACTAGAGTAAACATTGGCACAATGATCAAGTGCCCACGGCTCTTCATTTTGTAGCGAGTCTCACGCTGGAGGACAAGCATTGTATTACACTGAGGAGACCTGGGCAAGATCTTCTTGCGAAGCCGCTTTAATTACGAATATGGATGGGACACATTTTTCAACAACCACAACCACAACCACAACAACAACAACAACAACAACAACAATCTGATATTCTCTCTCTCTCTCTCTCTCTCTCTCTCTCTCTCTCTCTCAATCTTTCTCTTTTTCGCTCTCTTCTCTCCACAGGCAAAGGTCCCCATTATTTCTTCTTTTCTCTTGCGCCATGGAGCTTACTGAAATGAGACCCCGAGATTCTTGAACCTATCCCTGCGTGTAAGCTAACAATTTCGGTTCAAGCCAGCAGTAGAAGGAGGACATGTATTTCAATAAAGACCTATATCGAAATTTTATTCTGTCAGCCTTGCTATGTTTACTGGCTTTGGATCAAATTGACCAATGATATTAGATCCATCAATTAGGTATTTTCAGCTCCATCACGTGACCTAGGAAATCTTGCTCACACGTTGGTTTGTTTACATGCTCTGCTTATGTATGATTATTCGTCATTTATCAAAATAGCCTAGCAATCCCTAGATCACGTGGTGTAACTGACCCGTCTGAAAATACCTCATGGGCTAAGTGGTCAGGAGATTTTTTGTTTTTTAATTCTGTCCTGGAGTATAAAAAAAAACATTACATAAGTCTGTGTAAACTTTGAACTCACTATGTGACACTTCGACTGCAAGGGTGATACTGATAGATAAGTACGACTCTCTCGCCACCTCTCATGTGTGCGGTCACTTCGGTTGCGGAAAGAACGTGAGATTTGAGTAAATGATGACAGAGATAAGTTCAGTGTTTTCAGTCTTCATTATTTATGCATAAGTATGTTATTCATAGACAGAAAGAAAAAAAAAAAGGAAACATTGAAACGGATAAGGAGCGAAAGAAAGAAAGAAAGAAAAGTCCGTTATAGAGACTAATGTAGAATAAGGTACTGTATTTTTTAAGATGACAGCTGGCCTGTCCAGTACTCAATTATTTTTATTATGTTCCCTCTTCCAGGGATTGCAGCTATCTCTGATGTGCATAAAACACTGTACCTCATGTAGACCTATAATCTATATTTGGCGAATTTCAAAGTCTTCCATTTCTCAGATACCCTGCAGTCTGAACTTACAGAGGCCCAGTGCATGATGAAAAACTATCCACTCTCTTTTGACTTGGACTATGGTACATCTACATGGCTGTCGTTTCGCAAAAATGTGTTGCAATTATCCAGGAACTTGATTTTTTTTTTAAAGGGGTTCAGACTATTGTGATTTTTTTTTGTTTTGGTAACCCAATTACAGTGCCTGTTTGAAAGTTAATAGTGAGTGTGGTAAAAAGGAAAAAGATGATGTTTCAGATAAAGTGAAAATGAATGAATGAATGAATGAATGAATGAATGAATGAATGAATGAATGAATGCCTTATTCAGTAAGCTTTTACAGCAACCTTAGAGTGCACTGTGTATTGGACCTGGAGAGAGGTCGTATTTACCAGAACCACTCTTAGGTTGTTGTTTCGCAAAAATGTGTTGCAATTATCCAGGAACTGGATTTTTGTTTATTTTATCAGTGTTGAGGTATAGGGTTCTAATCCACAAATTAGGCTGTGTGACTGGTATCAATTTACAGTGGAGCACACTTAATACGGAAACCCTTAGTACTTAAACATGGATAAGTACAGTATATTTGGTTCTGATTTTTCTTCTCTAAGGGTACATGTATGGTTAATACATATTTCTGTTAATAAGTATCCTTTGGGTTGATTCCAAGGTGTACGTATTGTCTATTATCTGTGCTCCACTGTATTTCGTTTAAACTGATTCTGATAACAGTAGAATTTACTTTAAATCACATTAAGAATGGGCTCAGAAGTCAGTATCCCAAAAATGTTCAGAGATTAATTTGTGAATAGCTGGGAAGTATGTCAAGTCAGGTGTGAGCCCTAGGCTTGCATGTGAAAGTTGGAGAACAGTATTCAGGTAATGGGTATTTAAAGTTTAAACTGCTGTGAAGTTAGCGTCCCTGTGGTGTAGTGGATTCAGACTTGCGAGCTGAGAGAATCTGGTTTCGATCTCCAGTAGGGACAGGAAATTTTCTAAGTTAAGATTTTTGGCCTGTCCTCTTCAAGCTGATCTTTCACAGTAATTTTATAAAATCCTTGATGACACACTTTCCAGATAAGATCAGACTGGGCTCACGTTCCCCCCTTTCCCCTCCTTTTAATGATGGAAAAGAATAATTATCTAAGCCTTATTACCTAGTATCAATTATCTCTGTATTATGCTCACAAAATGGTTGCATGCTATCATGTTTACTCTAGACCTCATTTTCATGGAGTAGAATCTTGAATGTGGCAACAGACACAAATTGAACAAGTTGCAGTTGAGCATAAGTTGTGATTACGCAGCTGAATCGATTGTGGTACTGTATATTAAAGTACAACAGCTCCTCAACTACTTGAGCCATATGGTAGGACTTACTGATAGTACTATTACTGTTTGTAAATTTCTTAGTTTTCCTCTCCTAAAATATCCTGCACTCACAGAACTGATGGTAGGATCAATTTCTTGTATTATGGGAAATTGTCCACAATTCCGCTTGTATGCTGGATATCGCCACCCGGAAATACAGTAATATTGAACGTAAAGTCCTTCAAGTCATTACTGGATCTACAAATGTATTAATCCCAAAGGCAATATGATGATCACCATTCTTCCCTAACGAAAGCAGTCAATCCAGCTAGGTCAGTAGGTGGTTTCCTTATGCAGGTCATTTTTTTTTTTTTGAGTGGGGCACTTGGGGGGAGGGGGGGTGGAGGTTAAGACAATCTTTCTCATCAGACTGTCAAGCTATGATATCCTGATTGAAGATTTGAGACTGTCAAACAAGTCATATACTGTATTTAGAAGAAAGCCTTTTATCCCCATTCTCAGATTCTCTAGTCTGAAGTGAAACCTTTAAATAACCCTTCAAAAGTTTCAGAGTATCCCGCTGATAGTTAACTTATATAGTGGGTTTTTTTTCCCAGGAAACACATCGATCCTTGGGATCAAAGTTGTTTAGAGTGTTTTCATAAATTGTGTGTTATCTGGAGTACTTTATGTCAGGAACAAAACAGTTGGGATTTTTTAATGGGAGCGTATCAAGCAGGGGATTGTGCCAAGCCATGTTTGGGTTTACAAGAATTCACTGTATTTGGAACATGAGAAACAGTGATCCCAGTCACATTAAGCAGATGGTCACTAAACCACATCTAACTGTACTGTACGTTTTCATGAGAACTACACTGCACTATATACAATGTTATGCTACGTTAAAGTGAGCTCTAGACTGAGCGATTAAAGGCATTCACAGAATGGTCTTATTTCAATAAAAATAGAACTGATTTAAACAATCAGAAACGATAGTGCAGATGAAAACATTGAAATCAGAAAATATCATAAGAAACGAGAAAAAAAACAACAAAAAACGTCTGGATTTCAGTCATGATAGTTGTATTAACAAATAATGGAAGTATTGACTTTGTAAACAATGGCAAATGAGGATGAATACTGTACACAAAATCAATCAATCCGTCAACTACACATCAACATCTATTCTACTGGTATTATCAGTCTGTGCACAAGTACTCCTGCTTTCTTCTAAGTTCATGCACCATGTAACTCACACGAAAAGCACACTGAAAGTGAGGCACTCATCATTTTGTCTACATTGACTCATACTGTCCTATTCCACATGAAGGATGTTCAGATAAAAACTGGATTGTGAGCTATCTTTTTATAGATTTATTGGCATGATGAGACGCGAGTCCTAATAAAATTGCTACATGCTTATACTTTTAAACTTGCACAAGCGTCATCAAAACTGGCCAAAAATTCTGAAAAAAATGATACTCATATTCGCTTTTCAACTGATTTGTGGAATACAACCTTATGTGTCAACACATGACATGTCAAGGAGTTAAAAGAAGAATGTCATATCTGCAAAAATTCAGCTTTTTAGTTGTCATAAGTGATTTTTCAAATAAGAATATCTGCAACACTGAGGCGATTCAAGTGCTTAAATTAGTGTGTACAGATCACAAAAAATCATAGTATATGACCATACAAAGGAATCTCTGATTTCACTGCTTTCATCAAAAATTTCAAATTTGTTAATCTCAAAACAGCATTCTTGCAGATATGACACTTATTGCTTTAACCCCTCAATGTATTCATACCCTCTTATATGTCCTTGCACACATTTAACTCACATGAGACACATACTGGCAGAGGGGGGAAAAACACTCGCCATTTACCTTATTCTCAACCTAGAGTCAATGAATCACAACTCAATGGACACATGAAAAAAATTACAATTACATTCAAAAACGTTCACTATTTCACCCGGAATCAAGTGAGTTTAACAACTAGACTTCCCCTTGGTCACATGAGAAAAAGTACAAATGTGTAGAAGATGTGATCCTGGACAGCAGAGTCAACTAGATTTTTATCTTTCAGAAGTGACACAAACACCACAGCAACTATTGCAAATCAGTATTGACCGGAGGGAATTTTGTGCTCAACAGTGAAGTGATTTATCCTTATCTTAAATTCCAGGCAAACATTTTTGTACATTTTGCTGCTTACACAACAGCAAGATCTTTAACACCTTAGTGACCAGCCTTACACTGACATCAAGTTATCCCAGGACCATGGCCGCCGCCTATTATTCAAGGTTTTAATGTACGTGTAACTTAAAGTTGAAATAACTTTGCTTTGAATCACCCTACATTGCCCAAATTCACAAATGATGTTGGTATTTGGTATCTGACCACATTTTTGTCTATAACATGAGTGAAAGTTATTAGTATTTACATTGTAATAATTATGAAGTAGAAGCAGAGAGTGTGGAAACAGAACATCAAATGCGAGAATTCTTGTCGCTGGTCCTATCCACACTGGCTTGGGCGGCGAGTATACTCGTCGCTGGTCACTAAGGTGTTAACCCTTGAAGTATATGTGTAGACAGTATGCAAACTTGAGTGTGGTGTTAAAGCTAAGTATACAACAGCAGAAACTTTCATTACTTTACATAAGATTGTGCGCATAACTTTTGTTGTTTTTAAAGAATCCTTCTTTTGTCACAACAGGTGATGTCTGTTTACTTAATCTGCTTCAGGGCCATGGGCTGGAAGTCATAAATTCCAGCTTTATCTTTTTGTTTCTTGAAATTAATCCCATGCAGACCTGGAAAGGCTGATTTATCCTTAATTCAGGCGCAAAATACATTAGAGTCCACATGCAGGTTTTGAACCTGTCAATTTTTTTGTTCATTTGCTACATATATTATGCTTCAACTGAGTGAATTCGGTCCAGCACTCAATGTAGTCATACCCAATTCTCTAACAAAGTTGCTCAAAGTACATTTGAAATGGTACCTGGTAAAATGCAGTGTATTTTTAAGCACAAGTGATGACAAAAGTATTTGTATTGATACAATGTGTCTAGATTTTACAAACTTTAAATCATCCTACAATAACAATCAGCTTTATACCTAAGCTCTGGGTCATCATGACATAGAGCAAATCATCTGTGTTGGCCTATCAGGTTATGTTCAACTCACATTAAATGATATTGTGCATGATATCAGTCAGCATGGCCAAAATCTCAGATGAACCCATCACAATCTGTTCTATACCCACTGGAAGCTGAAAAGAACATTCACTCACTGACTTGACTGGAAAACATATCACATCTGCCATACCACACCCATGAAACTCACTGAGGATTAGAAATCATTACGAAATTTGGCATACAATGCTGATGATACAATATGTGGATTGAAAGACTCAAAATTTAAGTTCCGGGTAGCACGAAGTTACACAAACAATCTAACTCATGTAGGACATTTCCTCATTCTCATCGCAAGGTGATGAGTCATCAAGGTTTTATAGAGACTGATAGAGCACCTTGCAATGGGATTGACAATCTGTGCCCCATGAATACATCTAGAGACCGACTCCAGTTAACAGCAAACCACTGCCCTACTGTTGCCCTATTTCTCATCATCTCATGGAAGAGGACAGCATGGAGCAAATGCTACTGGGCAAAAGAAACGGTAGAAAAGCCAAGGGACATTTTATTTTGTGCTCCAATGTAGGAATACTGCTCTCTTTGTCAGTCTTAGCATCATTCCTACATAATGAACTGGAGATTTAACATGGCACTACCCTCACATAATGTAGGCAGGTTCTTCCGCTGCACATATATTTGTGGAGTCTGCTCCTTGACAATCCTTTTTTTGTGTTGAAAACACAATACTGAACACATCATGAGCAAAACATGTCTGTAGGTGGGGGCTGTCTTGATCGTTGTCACATCACAAAATCACGAGAATTTTGTAAAATTAAATCACAAACCAAGTGTCAGCAAAATGGAGATGCTGTTGGATCAATTGTTTTGAACAGGTCTTTGACCTTCAGATCTGGTTCAGGTTCTGACACAGTTAAAGGAGGTAAGGCTGGAAGCTCAAAGTCTTGAAGTGTGTCGGGAAGGGAAGGACTGGGGGTATTCCTGGCTCGAGGATCTCTTGTGGGAGGCTTGGGCCGGCTGTAGCTGTTGTATCCAGAATCTCCACCATCATCACTGCCACCCTGCCCATCTTCTCCACCTAAAGGCGAGCTGTACTCCATAGTACCTTTTCGCTGGCCAGCCAGTCGTTTGACTCGTTTGAAACGAGGGTCATTTCGGTGATCAAATTTGCGGGTAGCTTTCTGACCCTCGTTTTCAGAGTCTTGCGTAGACGGTGACCGTATTGTCGAGACGGAGGGCGGGGAAATGTCCCCGGGTTCATTTCTGTGGAGAACTGGATCTTGTGACCATTCATCTCTTCCTTGAGACATTTTGAACTTGCCTGAACCACTGAAAGCAGCCATATCTTCATTTTGGCTTTGTCGAAAGTCATTTTGTCCTCTTAAATGGCTCTGAAAGGCATTTGAATCACTACCATTATCATAACTTCTGGGGTCATTCAACCCATCATCATTTGGTGAGCTAATAGTAGAGACAGACCGAGGGTCTCTCATTGATTGTCTCATGTCTGAACTCAGTCTTTGCTCTCTGGGGTCCATGGATTTATTCCTTAATCTTGGGTCACTTCCACTGCGAGGGTCATTGGCTGTCCTCTGACCTCCCATCCGTGGATCAGCTGGATTATTCATCCGTGGATCAAGCATACCTGATTCACTGCCCATAGTATTTTGCTGCCCCATTGGGCCTCTCATCATGCCTCCCATGGGCCCAGCAGCCATCAAACTGTTGTTTCCTGGACCACCTATGTTGTTTCCTGGGGGACCCTGAGGACCTCCCATTCTGTTCATCTGACTAGGCCCAGGGCCCATCAAACCCCCTGGGCCCCCCATCTGGTTAATGCCTCCACCCATGTTGTTCATAGCACCCCCCATCATGTTCATGTTGTTCCCCATTGGCCCCATGTTGTTCATGGGTCCACCACCTTGCATTTGGCGTCCAGGACCACCTCCCATGGCATTCATCCCTCCGCCCATCTGGTTCATAGGGCCGCCCATCTGGCTATTCATGGGTCCTCCCATCTGGCTATTCATGGGACCTCCCATGTTACCCATAGGTCCCATATTGTTTATGGCTCCACCCATTGGATTATTCATGCCTCCTCCTGCCATTGGGTTATTCATAGCTCCGCCCATCTGGTTATTCATTGGTCTGCCCATGTTGCCCATAGGACCACCCATCTGGTTGTTCATCATCCCTGGCATATTGTTCATAGGCCCGCCTCCCATGTTGTTTATGGGACCGCCCATAAAACTGCTATCTTGACTGGTTTGGCGGTTGAGTCGTGGGTCGAGGTTCCCTCCTGCCTGACGAGCAAGCCGTGGGTCAGATGGCCGGGACTGAGCTTGACCTCTCTGCAGCCTGGGGTCAGAGACCCTTGATCCATCCCCTTGACCACTTCCAGGCGAGTCACCAGCCTTGGCCAGACGTGGGTCTCCAGAGCTGGCTTTCTTCAAGCGAGGATCTGCAGGCTTTTGGGGTTTTTCAGCTTCACTGCTGTTTCTTCTCTGCTGCTCCTTTGCCATCTGCTTCTCCAGATATTGCAGATGCCATCTCACCCGTGGATCACTTCTGAAAGCTGGATCAGAGGCATTTACATCATTAGGAAGCTCGGTATAGGGTTTGGCCGTTGGCAAGGAGATCTTTACCACACTATATACAAGGGGTTTCATGGGTCGAGCACTGACTACTGGAGGGTCCACTGTAAGAGTTGGCAGGTTAGGCATTAAGGGAAGCTGCTTTTTGACAGGCGGTGGCGACTGTGGTGATTCAGGCACAGATGAATGGAGAAATTTCTGCTGGCGTGGATCTGATGATATGCTGGAACTGAGGAAAGCAGAGATAGAGAAAACCAGGTTAAAAGTTGTCAAATGTGAGTGCAAAAGTTCACCCCAACAACACTATACTTGTTGTTTATCACAAACAATCATAAGATAATTTGAACAAGTTTTATTTTTTTTTATTACCACCCAATGTCAGCATTCATGCCACATCTTTTACTGTTTCAATGTGGACCACAATATGTAAACATCTCAAGAAAGAATCAAAATACCATGACAATGAAAACTGTAGAATGCATGGGAAATACATGCAAGCTCCTCTAAATGGAGATGCAAAAACAAATCATAAATTTAGCCGTCTGCCTCCTTTTGTGTAGGAAATAAGACCACAAGATTTAAGATATGCTTAAGTGGATAATACCCATCTAAGCCCATCTTCAACACCAAAACAACTCATCACTGTCACTCATTCATTAAGAAGGGACACAATTTACTCATGCCTTCTCTAGCTATATTTGTCATGTCTTGCAGAGATACAGATCTTAGCTGAAAATGCATTACATCATCATCAATACAAAAATGTTGTATTCTGACCTGTCAAGTTTGCAAAACACTGATAATTTTCTCTGGATCATCCATAAAATCTAAAGAAAATCTTAAAATAATGAGCCAAACTAGCTTAATTCTGCCAGAGTAGTGACTCAAAATGTCATTTTTGCTAACACAGCAATCTCTGCTTGCTTGATATGCTTACCTTAACTTAGTAGATGCCTGAATTGAAGCAGCACTATCCATGGCGGGTAAGGTGCTGGTGGAAGTTGCTGTGGAAGCTGTTGACTGATTCTTGATGGCGTTGATCATCTGCATGATGTCAAATGTAGAGGCAGTGGACGGTGTTGTGGTGGACGACAAGGAGCTTGTGCTGATGCTCCCAGATATGGAGGAAGATGAGAGTGAGGGGGAAGACTCCAATTTGGATGCTGATGTCTGAGGATTGGAATAAAATATTGTATTAAGGATTAAGAGACTCACTAGCTAATACATTTTTTTTCCAAGCTGTTTAATATTTGTCAATGAGAGATATATTAATCACACTCTTTCATTTCAATGAGAACACTGATAACAGCATAACAAGAATATGATATCAAATACTGAAAGTAGCTAATGCTCGTAGGGAAATCATATGATGTTCACAAATGAAACATAAATCTGAATTGCTGATAGACTGTGTGTCCGAAAGTGCTGCTCTTGTGCTGTATTCTTAAATCACTAAAACTGACATATAGACATTGTGAAATAAAAACAAAAATCTAAAAGTACCACTATCATCTTGTGGAAACACACAGTGACCTCCAAAACAGGTAAAGCACCACTTACCTCCTGATTCAATTTTTTTAACACATCTGTCAACTTGGGCTTGTTCTCTCCCTCACCATCTTCATCACTCGAGTACCAATCATCCACTTCAGCTGTAACAAAATATTTCATATTACTGCAAGCAATTTAGCTATATCAGAGATACGGTGAAAGCAAACTCAATGCACATGACATCCTAAATTAGCAGGCTTACTCTGATGTCAGTAAGAAATAAAATTTCCATTTCTGGGTTGTGACTATTTCGCCAAGGATTCTTTTAGAAACCCATGAAACAACCACAAAACTATGCAAAAAAACAAGGAACATGAAAATGGAACCCAAACTATAAATCAAGAGCAGAGTGAATTAAATATGGTGTATACATACTTCCATAGGTATCTCACATCTAGAACACAATAAACCACATATATATGCCATATATTATCTGTGCCTCAGAGATGTGGGGTGCATATGGAGATCTTTCCAATTGCAAGTTTTTGGTGCAACATTGTAACTCAGTATTGCATCATTTTGGCATATTTTCATAGATATATTCAGTCAGAGTTCATGAACTGCAATTTCAGTAATTTCATTTCTGGGATATAAATGTGCAAGATTTCTTGGCATTTTAGATTTACAATTGAATCCTGAACTTCTCTATAAGTATATGAGCAAAACTGTGCACTTCATTTGGAAATCCTCTCAGTATCTGAATAAGTAGTGCTGTTTATTCATAACTTTCATATTCATTAGAGGAAAAAGTACAATTAAGCAGATTGTGATAAAGCTAAGGTGACTTTACCATTATCCTTTGATAATAATCTCTATCTGAAATAACAATCTTCATAAGTTGTGAGCCAAGATCTGATCTGTATCCACCCAAAACGTACCTTTTGCTTCTGCCTCCTCTGCTGCCTTGAGAGCTTCCTGTCTCTCCCTTTCCTTCTCCCTCAGCAACTGCTGCTGCTGGATTCTCTTGAAAAGTTCCCTTTGTTTCTTGGGCAGGTGGGCTGGAATTTCTAGATGCTCCAGTTCTGCCTCCACTTCTGCTCTCAGTGCTGCCTTCTCATCTTTTGGATCTATCAAAACACAAATTTCTAAGATTAAAGATTTGTGAAATAGGTATGCTTAGATTCCCATCTCCTGTTAAAACTGTATCACTGTGTCAGCACAATAGCATTCTTCAGACTAGCCAAAATTTAATCAATCGGAGAGTCAAGTCCTATTCTGACATGCAGACTAAGAAACAAAATACATATCATCCATTCTATATACAGAAATCAAGGGATAAAGTCAGGTGAAAACTACTCATTTCTGTTTGCTTACATGAAAATATTTTTTTTTGTTCTTACTTTTCATACCAAGAGAAAGTGAGATAGATCCCAAGTTATATCATGCTGGCAAAGCAACAACAGTTCATTATTTATACTAAGTATACCTGCATATTATGCCATTTTTACGCTGTACGGGAATCTTGTTTCTGCAAATTTGGTTGTACCTCATGAAACAGAAGTTTTGTTGCCCAAATAATATGGTTATCTATCCAAGCTATCATATAAAGTAACATCCGGCACGAAGCAGAATGTGCTCATCAATGATGATCTTTATCACACTATAGTGGAAGTTCCACTGTTCCCTTCTATATGGACGTAAGTCATATACCACAATGTTAGAAATAATGAGGTTTGAAGGAAGAATGAAACCCCAACTCGCCCAAAAACCTTAAGCTCTAATTCTGAAACCACATATATCCACATGTTTAATTCTTCTTAGTGAGGAAAAGTAACAAGTAGGGTCCACAGAAAATTCTTATTTACATGACCACTGTCTTTTCCACTTCCTTTATCCTGAAGCTTAAAGTGGCCTCATATTGAAAGCTCTTGACCCCTTCATTGCCAGGGCTCACATAAATTCATCAAATGAAGCATAAATAAATGAAAGAAATCCAAATCTTTATTCATGGAAAGTAAAACAGTCTACTTTGTCAATAAATACAGTGGCGGTAGTAATCCATTTTTGTTCTCTTTTATTCCCTTCACAAAACTGACTACACCATCACAGGCCCGATAATTTCTCTAAGATAATGCAGAGAAGGGATCAATGACCTCATTAATAATGACCCATAAATGACCCCACATTGTGACACTTACCTGGGGAGCCTCTGGATCTCTCTGGACTCACGTCCTCTTTTATCTGCATTTTTCCATCTTCATCTGCCTCCTCTTCCCCTTCTTCTTCATCCTCATCTTCCTTGTCGATCTGTTCCTGGATCTGCCGCCGGATCTTGTCCAGCTCAGTCAGGTCTTGGCTTGCCTCCTCCATTTCCTCGTAATCTCTTTTAATTCTGTAGTCTACATCCATGATGCCTACCTCCTGACCCATATTAGGCTGACCCATGCCCATGTTATTGCCATTACCCATCATGCCGCCCATGTTACTGTTGGAGCCCATGTTGCCCATGCTGTTTGGAGGGCCCATGTTGCCCATACTGTTGTTGGGGCCCATCATATTCTGTCCCATGCTCACTGGCCCCATGTTGTTCATGGTGTTCGGTGGCATGTTGCCCATACTGTTAGGTCCCATGCTGCCCATACTGTTTGGCACGATGTTGCCCATGCTATTTGGGGTCATGTTACTGTTTGGGCCCATGTTATTGTTGGGGCCCACAGCATTCATATTTCCTTGCTGCATGTTATTTGGGCCCATGTTCATGTTTGTCCCCATATTGTTCATGTTGGGTCTCACATTATTTGGACCCATGCCCATTCCGCCAGGTCCCATGTTATTGGGTCCCATGTTATTGGGTCCCATGTTATTGGGTCCCATATTATTGGGTCCCATATTATTTGGCCCCATGTTCATGCTGTTGTTGTTGTTGTTGCTGGGGCCTCCAGGGCCTTTCTGCATGGCAGCTTCCCGTATAATTGCTCCCAGCATATTCAAAACTGGTCGCAAATTTCCACCCTGTTGCTGTGGCTGCTGCTGCTGTTGGTTGTTGTTCATTTGGTTGGGGCCCATGAACTGTACAGGTGGCCCTCCACCCGGCCTCTGCTGCTGTGGATTCATGCCTTGTTGATTGCCCATCATGCTGGGTCGGTTGCCCATTGGGCCCATCATATTGGGTCCAGGTCCTCTCATAGGGGCCTGCAAGAGGCCAGGGCCCCCCATATTGGGGCCCTGGTTGTTGCCCATGCCCTGCTGATGTTGGTTCATTGGACCCTGATTGCCCATCATCCCCACATTAGGGCTGTTCATAAGGCCTGAATTGGCCATGCCCGGTTTTGGCGAGACATTTGTTTCATTGTAGAATCCGGAGGGTCTGGTGAACAATGGAAAAAAAAGAAATATCAGTCAAAACCATCTTAACAGCCCAAGGTAACTATGCTGGAAGCACTTAAAATTTCAGTGGCATACAACTCCTATACACATAAACAGTTGTGGCAAATGCAACAATTCCAGCAAATATCAAACCCAGTAATAAACAGCTTCGATATAAAAGAAAAAGAAAGAGAGGGAAAAAGGACAACTCAAATAAAAGTTGCATATGGATTTACCCTGATTACCTGAAGTTGTAGCTCACACAACACCTCAACACCTTCGGTAACTTGGAGGCAGATGAGCACTATTATGTATGTCAGAAATAATTTTCTATTTTCAAACAGATTTGCTCTCTCGGAATTATCTTTAGGACCCACAGAACCAATTTTGTGAAGAAAGAGCATTGTGATATTACCAAGCATGTGTGAATGCAAGCTGCAACATTTGACTGACCACTGTTTGGTCCATGCCCAGAAACTCATTTCCTTGCCCAAAAAGGAGATGCTTGTGGAGAAAATCATGGTGTTATTAGGTTCCAGGAGCTCCAGGCATTTCCACTAATCAATCTATTCTTTCACTTTCGTTTATGGTCACTCAAACTGAGTCTGAACATAGAAGTCAAGCAAAGTCCTAAAGCAATTCTATGTCCTTATCACTATATTCTTACCTTTGAGACTGTGGTGACGGCTTTGGTGATTGACCTGGTGGGTGAACTTCGATATCAAACAAGGACGGAATCTTTTTTACATCTGGTCGATACCGCGGAGGGGATCCTGGAACAACGAGGAAAATTCTGAAACATTTGCTACTACCAACATTTTATTTCTTTAAATCATGTACAACAAAACTTATTCTGATCTTCTTGTGATGGCTTTCCTTCTAAATAACCAGCACTCTTCATATAACGTGGGTGCAACATTATCTCTCTGAAGATAAATCAACTGCAAGGTTTTTAGCTTCCAAACACCGTATCCTTCAAATTAGAATTCTTCACAAATGAACACAAAACCCAACTTTCCACACAGCAACACAGTCTCATTTCTTACATGGCATGTCTGTAGCCAAAGATCTCTAAACCGATATGATGCAACCCTCCTCATTTATTGTCCCATATAACTACACACATTCCTATCTGATAACAGCATTGTACTACTTCAAACCACATAATAGAAACAACCAAGCAAACAATGGCAAAAAAAATATATAATCCAGAGAACAGATCAGGACAGTAGAAGGAAACAAACGACAAAATCCCCATATGAAAAACAAACGATTTCTTACTGCAATTCACCCAACCCCTTTTAATGACACTCTGCAAGATCACTTTCTACCTTACAGCAGTCTGCTTTAGAGAAAATAAAAAGGGTGTAATTTAAAAAGCTGTCAAATCACATCCACTACATTATCAATATCACTACTCTTCCCCTTTAAGAGTCCACTAAATGCTTACAAAAGTAGTAAACTGACGAGTTATTTATTACACTTCCACTCCTCACCTAACAAACTGGGCCTGGCGCGTGAGTCATAATCTCTTTCTCCTCTTGGCCTGTAGTCATAGTCATACTCTGGATCGTCCATATTGATGATCTGAAATGTTAGGATTTAAACACATTATTCAAATTAATCATCAGCAAGTCGATGTACAGGAATACAGCTGATCACAGATAACTTGAATCTTTGGGAATACCTCATCTTGTTTGAGTAGCCCAAATTCAAGGGATATGTTGCACATTAGTATAGGGAGACAAGTTCATATCTGTGCTTTCCTCAAATGAATTAGACACAGAACATGAGTTCATCTAGTGGTGACGTGTCAAAAAAAAAAAAAAAAAGAGATAAAAATGTGCATAAGATGTGGGTTGAGACGTCCATAATTTTAGGGGGATGCTTGAGGAGTGTTTTAAAAGACTATGTTCAAATACTGGGTGATGGGATCATTATTTCTCCAACTCACCGTATGTACAATTAGGTTGCCAAGCAAAGATGATTTCATGCTTGAATGGCAGATTATGAGCGTACAATCTGACTCTACTAAGCAATCTTCTACCTCACTATATCTGTGGAAGAGAATAATGTTACTTTCCCTCTAAAAATGCAGTCCCCTTAGAACTACATGAGACTGATTGTCTCCCTTCAGAGTCATCGGATGGTCCATGTACTCCCTACAACCACTATTCTATTCAGGAGTATGTAATCAGTAGAGTTCCTCTGATAATCTCATGTGATGTACTTACATCTTCTGCTGCCACTCTCATCTCCAGTGCCCTCCTAGTGTCTTCTGTGAGGGGATCATGAGAAAACTTGCAGCGGTCACCTGAGTAACATTTGGCACCAGTGTGATAGTACTTGCATGGAAAATCCTGTGCTAACGGTTAAGGATAAAGTAATGATGACAATGAAATGAAATTAAAAATGATAATATGCCATATTCCAGTAGTCAGATTCCTAAATGGCATGGACTGGCATTTGGAGGTTTATTCCCTCACATAGTAATGAGTTGTGATTCTACTTAAGGGTTTATTCATACACTTTTTCAACCCCTTCTTGTGAGTTGACACTAATGCCATCCTGATCTTCTATGATACAGCTGAGAGCAAAAAGAGAATGTTGATGTTACAGGAAGATGACATGCCTTGAGGGCTTTTTTCAAACATCAAAACTCATTATCAACAGACAACAGTCGAAAGGAAAAGGGATCAGTCACTCAACACTTCATGCTTAGACCAAGAATACACAAAGAGACAGTCTGGATCTGTGTTGCCACTCATAAGGATTTCTCCCTATGGTAATATAAAATCACTTTGCAAAGAACCATTTTCACATATGTTGCGGAAAATCACTGTTCTTAATTTGTCAGGAAAACTTGTGAAATGTACAGTAAATGTGGGCAAAATGCTTGTTTTTCTTAATTGAAACAGTAAAATTATAGGACTTTCCCACTAATTTTGCTTCTACATCATGGATAGGGAAATGCAGAGAAAAAAATCCACTACAACTGAGTGACTAGAATCCACTAGAGAGACTGGCAATGAACAGAGAGACACTTGGAGAACCCATGCCGCCGACCTATGTCACATATTGAGTAGTGTGATGATGCAAGTGAATTAGTAAGTTATTAACAGTAAAAAGGATATGATGCATGTACAAGCATTTCTCCTTGTGACATCCCTTGACTGTTAAATGGTACTTGCAAACCTCCATCCTTTTAGGCTTCTCCACATCATGGTTAAATTGACATCCGCTTCCCTGTAATACAGCCAAGACGACAAAAATCTTAACCTATTCAGTGATACAACAGGAATATTTCATAATATTATCAGATAATGAACAGGTCAAGTCATATTTTACCACCACACAAATATATATCTATAGATTGCAGACTCCCAGGGATTTCTCAAATATAGTTAAGCCATGTTTCAAAGATACCACCTGTAAATTCTAATATCCCTGGCTCAAGTCAGTTTAAGTCGTTTGGTATCCAGGTCAGCCCTGAAGTGAACTACATACAGTAGATTCTGTGTACAGTCTCTGTTCACTGTAAGGGAGTCCATTTTTGTAATGGTAAAGGAGGACAGTATCTATCTGCTTACCTTGGCACATTTGCCCTCCATGTAAAACTTGCAGACTGGCCGCTCTGACATAGCCAAGTCTAACAGTGGCTTCTTCTTTATTGGGCCATCAAACTTTCCATCAGGAAGACGTCCCCTTTTACGATCATTCCTCTCATACATGATCCGCTCTCGCTTCTTCTTCTTTGGTAAAATGGTCTTTTGGTTGAAAATGCCCTAAAGACGAGCAGACATGAGTATCGTGTCAATGTCATAAACTGCTGCTACACAAGCATATGACACAAGAAGAAAACACATTACAATAAACCCCTTTGAACTTTCTTTGAATTTTATTTATAGCCAAGTCAACTTAGTCAAGTCAATCTCAACTTCATACCCGTATGGAAAGAATTAGTTGCAGTTAAGCCAGTGGTGCTGTGAAGTGTCACTATTTCATTTTTACTCATAGCAATGTTAAGTGTCCACAACAAAACAAGCAACAGACATCAGAATATGGTTGCTTTACTCCATCATTCCTAACCAGCAAAAAATCAGCACGTACCTCTTTCTCATCAGCAGCCACTGATGCATCAATGTACCCTTCCGTTACAAGAGCCTTGGGTATTCTGGAGAAAATGTAAAAGTGTCACATCTCAAAATGAAGTCTATGGATTTATGGCATGAGTCAATATTCTTTTGATAAATAAACAGTAGTTGAAATATGTTTGTAGAATTTTGAGGAGGACTGATGAAATAAGGCTGAATGATTTCTTCAAACTCCATACAGTTTACATAGAACCTGAATTTATGACAGATATTACCAATCACCTCACAGACAGTAGATGATCATTCTGCAAGCTTCAAAATATCATCAATCAATATTAAACTATGCAATTTAAGTTTTCTCATTCCATACTTACTCTTCTTCCGAGTCTTCTGAGTAGGAAGGACTGTCATACAACCCTGGCGGACTCTGGTATCCTTTGCTGCCTCTGCCAAATCTAGTTTGCTGTTTGCCGCGGAAAGAGGCGGCTTTGGGTTTGGGTCCCTGATAACCAGATCCCCAAGCCGGTGCAGGACCACTTTCCTCCTCCATATTATCCATGTCGGTATACTTCTTTCGTTTCCTCTGAAATCAGCAATATAACATGAAAATGACTGGTTGCTCAGATTTGCAACTGAATTGCTGGTGGTATCACTAATGCCACAGTCTGGCTAACATTATAACCTGAAGCTTATAAAATCTGACAACTCACTTGTCTTTCGAATTACATATATACACAATATATGTCACAAACTATTTTGTGTAGCGAACAAGAGTAAGATGATCTCTTTCATTAGACAATCAACTGAGCAAAGAAATACAAATCCATTTAGATTATTTAGAGGGAGAGGGGAATATCAAACCTTCAACCATAACAAATCTCTTACTCAAAGTTCTTACTTGCTAATAAATTATGAAAATGATTTGGAAAGCAAGAAACCCAGCGGTTCAGTGAATGAGGCGAAGTGCCTTTGAGCAGGGGGAGGGTGATTCCTAAAATTAAAACCCAAAAAGCTAAACATAGGATTAGGAGTAAACACAAGAATCCTAATTTACACTGTGAAGCAAAACCAGAAAGCAATAAACTGGCACAACAAGGTGCTTTCATTCTGATGGAGGCACATTGCTATGGGAGTAAATATATATGAATAGAGTGTTCAATTTAAGGAAATTCATTTGCAACAGACTGCGGCAACTACATCGAATTCTTACCTTGTCTTCTGAGTCCTTCTTCCTCCTGTCCTTGTCTGACTTCTTTCTTTCTGACTTCTCCGATTTCTCTCCTTTCATCTCCTCTCTGCTGGATGATTTTGATGGAGACACTGAAATACAACAGAAGGCAGATTTTAGATTCGACCACTGCTTTTAAAATATTCGCAAACATATCAGTTATGAGGACCTCAAAGATAGAAATCAGTACTATTCTACAACACTGCAAATTGGCTACCATACATTAATCTCTTGGGTAATTCAACATTCTTACTACAAAAGAATTAAGAAATCTGATGAATTTCATGTAAATAATTTAAGCAGGCTCAAGTTGTTCATTGCCCAAACATGCTTTGCTTTGAAAATGCCATACAAATGTGTCTTTCTTGTGTCACACATTTCATCTTTAGTTCTTTATTTTTTCTTCTTAAACGTCACCACAGTGGACAGTATTGGACAAACAAGAGAAATGTACCTTAGTAAAAAGTTCTTTAAAAGTGATGATTTGTGAGTAAATCTGTTTGAAACAAAAATGTGACAAAATTGTTGCAGGGCATACAGGTATGCTCAAGGTCAGATTTGCCACTATGCAACTGCCCCAGGTCCCCACACTTCTCATTGTCCTTTAGGCCCCAAGTTTTTTTCTGTCATAGTAGGGCACTTTAGGGCTTCATTGCCCAAAGACTGGACTTAAGCCAGATCTGGGTGTTGCAAAGTTTCCCAGGTTAGCAATCCAAATGTGGGTAAGGAAAGATTTGGGCAACATTTGAAGGCTTGCTGTGGAGGAGCAACAGGGTAAGGTATAGTGTAGAGGCTCATACTCATAAGAAAGACAGCTCACAAATGGTTAGACAGCATTCTGATTAAATTCTGATATCTCATCCCATGATTTCCTTGAGCAGGTTTCACAAGCAAACGGCAAATGGTGAGTTAAATCAAGACAATATTGCTGGGCACTGGTGGAATAGTATGAGGGCTATTGATCAGGATCAAAAGTGCAATTTGATAGTCAACAAAAATTTTGAAGCTGAGGGTTAGTTGTACTTAGGACAAATGATGGGACATCACTGAATCAAATGGAGGGGGGAGGGTAACTGAGACAGATGATAGACACTGAGGCAAATGAGAGGCCACTGGAACAAATAACATGATACTATCAAGATGAGAAACCATTGGTAAGAACTACAGAATTAGGACACCTTGGGGATTGTGGTGGGGGGAGGGGATGGGGAGGAACTGAGGCATGTGTTGCAGGTTCATTCTAGAATGATGGGAAGCCACTGGGGTAAATAATGGATGGTCATTTTGGGCAATGGCATGGGCAGCCAATGGGGCAAATGAGAGACCAGCAGGGCAAATGACAAGAAGTTACTCATGCGATGATGGGAAGCCATTGGGCCAAAAGACAAACACTGAAGTAAAGGATGGGGGTCATCTTTACAGGATGGGAAACAACTTGGGCAAATGATGAAGGGGTCACTTGAGCAGTGATGAGAACCCACTGTTAAATATCATACTGGCAATGATGGAGGTAATTTCGGCAACAATGAGAAACCATGGAAGGGAGGGGAGGTGTGTCCTATGATAGGCGGTCATAAAAGTGATCATAGGAGGCCACTGGGACAAATGATGGGGGATCATTTGGGCAATGATGGGGAAACTATGTGGGCAAATCATGAGGGGAGGATGGGATCATTTGCGCACTGATGGGAAGTCAATGGACCAAATGATGGTAAGTTTATGAGTGTTTGTAGGAAGCCTATAGGGGCATATGATGGGTGGTCATTTAAGGCAATGACAGGAAGCCTTTGGGGCGAATGAGAGACCAATAAGGTTACAGTGGCAGGTTGTTTGCTTGGGCAATGATGGGAAGCTATTTCGGCAAATAGTAGGGGTTCATAGGAGCAAGGACTTTTGAGGGGG
>JAWQUT010000117.1:254094-279448 GCA_033807755.1 Ellobium chinense | reverse complement strand
TCCCCCAAACCAAACAAAATGGCACGAAATTTATTTACGCAAAGGACTGACTGTTCTCCTGTATAACTAAAGCATAGGTCGTATACAGTCATGTAGGCCTGTGTTCATTCATTAACTTACATCTCGACCACCAACGTTACAACACACTATTTTTATCTTAAAGTCTCTTTGGTCGCCTTGACACAAGATTATACGATGTTCTACACTGGTGCGTCCATCATTGATTCAAAGCGACGCACAAAATTGTGTGATCTCTTGGATCTCTACAACTCGTCCCAAGAAAAAGAAGAAAGCAACGCAAATCAGATTTTTTAAACGCGTGTAATGTAGCATACGCCATATAGTCTAGTATTTAAATTCTGTGCATCATCGCTTAGTTGTAAATTTACTGACTACAAAACTGTAAAAGTTCGGCAGATTTGATCTTGTGATAAAATAAGAGTTTACGATCACTGCCATCATTGGAACTTGGAAATGCACTGATTGACCTATGATCAACACTCGGGAAAAGTGCTGGCACAACCGATACGTGCAGCGTTTGGTTTTTAAGTAATTTATTGCTACATTCGGCGACCACTTCCGTTTGACAATTTTCTCTCTAATTTCTAATACTTGTAATACTTTCATGATTATGTCTGTTTAAGCAGACTACAAAGATAACCAAGTTTGATATTGCATCGTGGTCACATCGGAAAAGATCAGCTCACAAAGATAAGTTGCTGTGTTAGAGCATGGAATATTTTGCTAAATCGGTCGAACAACAATGCTCTTTTTTTTGTTTAAGTGTTTTGTGTTCTTCTGTGTATATGGGACAAACTGCAGATCTAGACCTGGAGCTAGACTATCAGTATGCCATTGTTAGTGCTGCTGCATAATGCATGAGTTATGTTTCAAAGTTTGCAATAATTTCAACTAGTGTAAACCTGAATTTCCCTTTATAATGTTTTGTAGAGACAAGTTCAGGCATAAGATCATAACGTATTATGATCTTAACTAAAATCCAGATTCAAATTATTTTACATGTCGAGTGTATTTGATATCCCTAGAAAAATATATTTAAAAACAAGGGGCCGAAGGATAGTCTAGCGTATTGCTTGCTTGGTAGTTTGTAAAGTGTTTGCGCATCACTAGGTGATGACGTAGAACGCAAAATCTTTATGTTTGCTCATTATAGAGTTGCATAGTCACACGGTTCCAAGTTTCGTTCCTATTTCGACGATGACGATAACGATAACGAATGCACCAATTTGAACTTTGGGGTGCATTCTTTCATGTCAGATCCAAAGGAAACTGCACCAAAATTTGATGTTAGGATTCATAATTTTTGGAAGGATAACCAACCATGGAGAGAATAAATTCTTCCTAAGGCTTATGCTATAATGAGGGAAGGGGTAGGACTTTAAAAGGGAGAGAAAGATAATGGCTAGGCCTACTGATATCCATACAACTCGCGCACTCTCACCCCACTTCCGATGTGTTCATGTATCGTGCAGTGCAGTGCGATGCGATGCAGTGCAAACTATCTCACACGCAAACCACAGTAAGTAAGTCACATAAAATCAAGGCTACATGCACATTGTAAGTTTTTTGAGAATGTCAGGTCAACGTAGGATTCGAGCTAAGTATAAAAGCCTCTCCGCGCTCGTATTTACTCGTAAAATCTTCTCCACAAATACTTCTCAAAAAATGAGTTCTCTGTACCTTAGAACGAAAAAAGAAGTTGTTTTTTTTGAGGGGGGTGGTGAGGGGTNGGGGGGGAGGACATTTCAACAGTTTTGACGACAACAAAATCTCTCACTCACTTGATCTCTAAAACACACCAGCCAATTACGGATGAATTGATTTTTATAGGTTGTTTTGAGGTTTTTTCAGCATGTTCTCTGAGAGTACAACAATAAACGGCGTGATAAATGTAAAGATATATAAACTTCATGATTAAGCTTTGTAGGAGCAAAAAAAAAAAAAACATATGTAGAAACCTATAAAACGTAAGCATCGTGGACTTTTTAGGCAGATAATCAGACTACTGCATATAGTTCTTAAAGACACGTCATAATCCATGCACGAAACAAATCAACGCCACCGATTCTCAGTCACGATTAATTTTCATTTACCTATCCTCTGGTTTACTAATTGATGGCTTGGCTAAGACACTGCGATCCTTGCCAAAGACACTGCCAGTGTGAAAAAAAATTCTGGTATAAGTACATTACTGCTGACAGCTAAAATCACATAAATAAGCAATATGAAGTCTGGACTGCATATATGCGAATATAGCATACTCAAATTTGCTCCGCAATCTACCAAACATTTGACCAATTTGACTGCAAACTACCTCCAAGAATCGGCCCCACCCAGCTTCTCAGGGAAGCGAGATCTCCAGGGCACGTAGTTTCAACTTTCTTCTAAGCTAGTCTGCTGGACGCAAAATCTATGCATGTCCATTGAGGTCTCTTCCTCCTAGTTCCCACGCACCGCTGGGTTACCAACCTCCATTACATCTAATTGATCACCCAATCCGTGTTGACGAGTAAAATGTATTTCACAAATTGAGTTATAATGTTATATGCAAATTTTAGTATTATCAAAGACTGAAAATGGACAAGACTGGACACTAGGCAATAACCATATTTAAAGTGTCCATGGCCAAGGTATAGTGCTCCCTAGCGGAGGGCTGGTGGTGGTATACAGTCTGGTCGTGAACTGTGCATGTAGATCTGACCTCTCTAGAAACCAACTACATGTAGGCTAATTACTTTCAAAGTCTTTGGTATCATTTTGTTCAAAATTTTAGGAAGGTTCAGTTATGATGCTGGAATTCACTGATGGATTCAGATGAATTACGTCTTGATAAGGTCTCTTTCTGCCTGTACTCTACAAGTAAAATTGTCGATCTGCATCCATAGATTACCACAGATTTTAGGTGTAGGGATGAGCCTTTTATGAAAGTGCGTAATGCAAGTGAGTGCAGTTATGCCACTGATGAATTTCTACTTAAAACAGCATAGACGAACGACACTTATTTTCTCCCCACCACCATCTCTTGCAGAAAGGGACACACAGTCTGTACACAGTCTATAAAACTTTGAAAATCAGTATATAAATGGTGCTATTGAGTAGTCACTGCAAATGATGAGGATCATGCATGATCAGCAAATATCAAATGACAACTGTAGTAATATTGTATGTTAGTTAAAGGGTATGCTAGCAATTTAAAAAAAAAAAAAATATAAAGCGGAGTGAGCTTACAAAGAATAGAACATAGGAAACTCGGCAGGACTTAAACAGAGTTTGTGAATAAAACCATTTTTCAGACTCACTGCTTTCCATTCAGATCCAGCAAACACGTGAATGTCTAACTTCCTACTCACCCAGTTTCATGTTTGGAGAAAATTAAGCTTATTTGTAACTTATTTGCAACAATGAAAGAAGAGACCAAAACTGATTCTTCATAAAATCTTGTTTATCAGCTGCTTCAGAAATTTTGTTGTCATTAGAATTGGCAAGAAATTATTAATTTTTTTGTTTTTTGTTTAAATAATACCAGAATCTGATATGATTTTCAGAGGAACTCTATTAACACAATCATTGCATAACTCAAACCACTCCTTAGCATTTCCCACTAAACAGTCCCAATTGGAATGGAGAAATAAATCTGTATAGAACAAATTCTGATCCCAGTCACAGCAGGGATGAAAACTGGAACTGTTACTCCACTCTTCTTAATGGTACATAGGAAAAGTGACTGGAATCCTTTTTCTAGTATCCGGTGTATTGAGCTCACTCATTTAACACATTCATCCACATATAAAAACATCATGCCAATAAATTCAGAGAATTTTTGATTTATTAAAGTTGAAGCAATACAATAGCCAAAATGTTATATATATATTGTATAAAAATAAAGATACAATACATCAAGCAGACAATCACACATTTACTTTGTAGTAAGCCTCTCCTTCAGTAAGAAGAAGTGCCTCTCTTCTAGCAAAAATGGAACAAACTAAGTGAAAATGAAATTATAACCTCGTAGCCAAGCTGATAATCTAAAATATTTTACAGAAGTGAAAAACACACTCTTTCCATTATCCACATTCAGATGCTTCTTAAGACATTGTTAATAAGACTCAAATGTTTGTTTATTTGCCTCAACAGACTGTTGACTTCAGCCCTCAAAGTTTCTCTTAGTTCCCCAAAATTCCCAAATTACGCCTTATGTTACAAATCATCCTAAACTAAGTCTTAAGACAATGATAATGAAGTTCATTAGCCGTATATCCAGACAACGCCTGCTCATGCAGCTTTGCATTATCATCATGCTAACTGGCCAGATCACTCAAGGATTTTCTCAACTCCATTGAGGGACTGATCACTATCATATGGACAATAGCTCTTTCTGCCCATTGCCAGATACCCATTTTTAAAATGGATGTACTGAGGCAAATCATGGGAATGAAATACTTTCCCAAGGCTTTCACAACATGACCATAGTAGGAACCGAATCTATCACACTTCAATCCTGATTTCAATATCACAACCATTATTCCATGCCAATTAACTGTAGGACACTAGAAAAAGAAATGTTATTATAAAATGTGAGGGTTTACTGCTACTTAAATCTTCCCATGAATTTAATATCTTATGACATATGAAGCATCCCACATTATATTAGATGAGGATTTCAACATGAAATTAAATGGCTTGTACAAAAAATTAAGTTCTCTACAGAAAGATTGCTTCATAACATGCAGTCATTCAAACAAACCAAAGATTTGCATGCAGTCACAAAAATGCATAAAGCCACATCCTTACGGTAAATTTTCACCAGTTTTAAAATTTTACACCAACACGGCAGAGTAAGTAATCTACATCTCCTTCAGAAAACAAAATAGTATCTATGAAAACACAAACAACTTGATCATGGCTGTAAACATGAACTAAACAAGGATGGAGCCACACTGGTGAATGGAAAAGCCCTGGACAGATACTGTATATTATTACGTGAGCTCTTAAAAGAATGCTTTTGTTAACCCTCTGAACCCGACTGACAGATATTTCAGACTGGCCTTAAATACCAGAGACCATGAGAAACTGAAAAAGCAGGCCGCATGTCATGGTTTTGTCAGGAGCCCAGGGAAAGAGAGATTTACTTGATTTCTCCTTTTTGGGGGAGTGGGGGGAGGAGGGGGGGTGTAAGGTTCAAGGTTAAATAAACAATGCTTTTGTTAAATACATAGTATTCATTGACTGATGCTTTACAAAAACATAATTTTGCTTTTAACTAGAACTGGCTCCATCCCTGACTAATATGTTTTGCTGTTTTTTTTACAGTGATAACAAGCTTTGGAAGGCAAAGTCACCAAATACACACCAAAATAAAATAAATTTTAAAAACAAAAGACACTGACACAGAAGTATTTATATTTTAAGATACACTGACATCATACTGCTGGGATGTATACTGTGAGTCATTTAACTGTATTTACATTTTAAAAAAGTCTGCAGTTTATATTGATCTCTGACATCTCTCAGGTTCCTTAATCCTAATTTTTCATCAAACCCAAGTTTTCCTTCTAATCAGGTCCTTATATGACACTATTATACAAAAATATTGAAGCGTCTAATAATTCTTGTCTTGAAATTTTCATGGAATCATCAAAGAAATATTAACAGACCACACATAAATGGAAAAGCCTGGAGATCTGCTACATGACTTCTTCAAGATGAACAGTCAATGTTAACTTCAATGATAAAATGTTAATTAAGTTTGACAAGATCATGCATCATTCTGAACCCAACAGTGATTCAAACTACAATTCACAAGTGTAGAGAAAATCAATTTGTACCATGACATACTGCAATTTCGATAGAAAGAGTTAAAATGGCTACTGTAAAGCTCCTACCAGTTTGTGACATTGTAAATGCAGTTCTTTCGTTTTCCAAATCAGTTTTTCATATCATATCTATCTGGTTCAATAATATCATTCCCAATATCCTCAATGTACACTTTATGAGAGTCAAGATCACACCACATGAATAATACTAACTGCAAAAAGCAATGAAATCCTAGACAATTTTAATATACAGCATGCTGTATGTGCTGTTGTCAGTCCATTCTTGATTGAAAAGGACACATGTACAGTATATCCTATGCGATAATACATTTAGGACAGTGCACTTATAATTGTACAGAATGCAAAAAGATGTGATCTGATCTTATGTATACTATGAAACACCCATGATCCAATGGATGAATGAACAACAACTATTTCACACATCAATGACAGGTACCGGTGTGGGAATTCGGAAGTAATATTGTCATTGAAATTGGATGGCTGAGGATGTTACAGGAGTAAAGCTGAGAAAGGAAGGAAATAAAATATATTTGTTCTTTGACAAGTATAGCACCAACACTACAATAATATCAGCTACTAAATACCTTATCCACCATTTTTGAACAGTTTAGTGTTAAAATACTCAGCTGATGCCATAAAGCCTTTCAGGCTATAATTCACAACCTCGGTTTACACCATGAGCAGAGATAGCAAACAAAAATAAACACTGGAAGCAAACAAGGCAGCTGGGGACAGAAAAAAAAAACATCCACTGAGAGAATTAGATCTACAGAAGTGGCACCATGCATACGTTCTTTTTCCCCCTTTTTTTTGGGCGTGCATCAGACTAGAGTCTTTACATCAAAGACCGTGCACACCAGATGTCTGGCATGACAATACAATGATGTGTTTTAGATCTAGAATGATGGCAGCTCTTTCAGATTTTAAAAGGGTTTCCTTTTCTATGTGATAGGGTTCAGGCCTTGATTCGAAAATCATTTTCCAGTAGAAATTCCTGGAGATTTCATTATTTTTCCTGGATTACAATTGTGCCCATCTGGAAATATCTTGATTATATCCGCTGTGTCAACTGCCAAAATTGCTGATTTTTTCCACAATGCCAACTTTTCAAGCAGATGATAAAAATTTCAGTTGTCTAGAAGGTTTTGCTATCAGAACAAATTCCAAGAGGGTGTGCAAAACTGGACCTTTGTTACATTTATGGGAAATATGTGTTTCAGGTCTAATCTCTCTGACAAAATAATATGAACATATATTTACTACATCTTTTTTCAGTGGTACAACTTATGACTCTTTCTGAACTATGGTAATGAATCATGCAGTATACTCAAAAGACTTTTAGAAAGAAAAATAAAGAGAGCATAGTGAGAATACTGACAACAAAGTGACACCAAACACTGAACAGATGTAATACAGTACACAGAAAACACTTAGTACAGCAGCTAAATATGGAATTATGACAGATTAGTTTGATGATTTACAGCAATATGCCATGAAAAATTCCTTTGATCATACCACAGAGGCGAGTCGCTGAGTAGGAAGGAGGACAACAAAAAGATGATTTAAGAACAAACAAACAGGTGACAACAAAGATGGGTGGATGGAACACTGGAGAGAAGAAAAAAATTCAGAGCACCTTTGACTATGATAATCAGAACTCCTGTGTGAACCAGCTGTTGAAAGTTATCATGGTTCCCACTCCTTGGAACAGTGAAGAACTGCTTATTGTAGGTTGATATAGTTACCAGAGAGAAGCCCTGTCTTACAATCACGTTAAGAGTTACATATTTTTGGTGATTGCCTGATGATCACTGTATCCATGTAAGGGAACATGGATGATGGTTGTGCATTATGCATGATTTTGTGCCTCTTGATCATTGGTAAATATCAGAACTTTGTGCATTTTCACATCTCTTTTCTCTCTGATAGAGCTGTCTCGTTTTATCTTCAAGCAGACAACATGGAACAACTCTTTAAGTTCTTGGACGTTATGCACACTGAGATGCATTTTCCCTCTGAAGATATTTCTTCCTCCAACAACAGTGATAAGAAGTTGCCAGCTGTTTCATCCACCTCAAGAGGATGACACGGAGAATTCACAGTGCATGTGTTTAGACCAACACCAGATTAATGTATAATGAATCAGTTCACTATAATAGATCATTTCTGACAGTTCATACTCGTGATTCCTCAGTCTAGGACCAACACGTAAATATAAGACGTCATAGGATTCATATATCAGTCCATATGTACGTATAGTTCATGACACCACCAGTTCAATGATAAGAGGCTAGCCACTGAGGTACTAAAAACTATGCTCACTAATTTGGTACTTTTTGTAGGGCAGAAAACTAGAGAGATAAAGTGAACAGAGCTTAATGTGAACACTGTTGCTACAAGAAATTTCAAAGAATGAACTTCTTCTTTCTTGTCTACAAGGTCCTGTTAGCCCTGCTGAAATATGCACTACCTTTTCTGCCAAGCTTAGAGCTGTTGCTTCTCTCATTGTGTTTCCTATAAAACATGGCCCTCCGGTGAGCATACTTGAAATCATGAATGGATCCCGTGTTCTTATAATTTCCTGCATAGAACTGACTTGTATACAGATCTCTGGAGGTGCTAGCTCTGATCTTTGTACTGCTTGATAAGCGTCTCATAACGGTCATAACATTCACTGTGTCTTCACAACAGTCATGGAGACCAACACATTGTAAATGGATGAGGTCATCAGTGGGAAGAAAACATCTGAAGTCATCTGATGTACTATCTTAGAAGATGCCATACACTGTAAGCTGAGCAGCAATGCAAATGCATAAGGCATATGCTTTATCTGAGAAGCTTGTACTGACAGATTTATTGCTTTATGCACCACATTTCAATGTTAAGTGCTCTCTGCCTGGATCCACTTTTCAGTGGCAGTAGACCTGCTGTTGAATTATCAGTCCAAAAGAATTTGGACTCCAGCCCTGCGGTTCAAAGCCATGTTAAAAGTAAGTGCATGAGGCCTTCATTTGGGTGGCGCCACTGCTCAGGGTGTTGGAGATGTCAGAGCTTGGCAATAGGGTAAATTTACTGATCTTGCAAGGGCACAAGGTCTCTGAGAGCAGTGGAACTTTCTCAGAAAGATAGCAGCACTGTAAGGCTTTGCTTCCACTAGCAGGGCAAAGAAAGCTTCCAATTCACCGATAGGGATGCCATGTTCTGCTGCCATTGTCGTGGAGAAGAATTTGGCAGCTGCACAATGCATAAATCAGTTCTAAATGGAGGCCTCCACTTCACAATGCTGCTTTGTTATGCTTTGAAACACAGGTCACTACTGAGCCTTCTAAAATCCATACACACTGGAATATCTTATAAAAGTGGTTGTTTACTTGAACACCTATGTTTTTCCAAATCTGGCATCCCCCAGGTAAAAAAAAAAATTGTCAGTCTGTCAGTCTCAGATATAAAGTACAACTTGCTTGTCAGAAAATGGATAAATGGAACACACAATGAAAGAAACACAAAGAGGATGGCTAGTCAGGTAATAGAATATTTATGTAAGTGATATATGTACATGCCCATATGACACAAACTTATCTGACTTGTACAAAATAAAAAATGGTTCATGGATGCAAAAACAGTATAACTGCAATAATAATTATCAATGTACTGTATGTATCCAGGTTATTTTCAAAGCATGAGTTATGCTATCTTTACAACTTTTTCCTTTCCATATTTTTTTTGTCAGTTATTTAAAGACATTTAATCTATAACATATACAGCCCTGAGGCATACATGCAATAAATTTGACCTTAGAACTATGGATGTGTGCATTTTAACAATGAACTGAGCACTGATAGCATGGTTCAAGTATTTTCACTTCTTAGAAAGTTTTTAGTCTTATTTCGACAAGTTTAATATTAAGAGGGTAATATTTAGGAAGTGCTAATTCAATGAAAGAATTTTTGAGAACCTTCTGGTATGCATTTTAATATTTCGATTGAAGAAACAACTTTCCTGCTTATGACTGCCTTCAGCATTGTACATGTTGAGATTTCTATCTATATCAGATGAGGTCAGTAGACATTACATAGAAAAATATGTTTCTTTCCTTTCTTGGATTGATATTTCCGGACTTGACACGAAAAAAAAAAAAAAGGCACATTAAGTCATGAGAAAATATACAAATTTTGATACATTTTTTTTCTCAATCATCTATTTTTCTTCATCTTCCTTCAATGAACCATTGCATTGAAAAAAAACACCAAAAAAACAAAACAACCAGATCAGCTGCATTATTTCCAGTATCTACATAGTCTGATTTTACAGACAAACACAGTCTCAAACCCCAACACTTTTGTTGTGTCTCTTGCTGCAGCTTTGTCTCACAATGTAGCAGCATGATTTTGTAAAGAGGAATTCTGCTAGTGAAATGTTGCTTTAGGGTCCCAGAGTCTACAACTGAATATTATATGTCCACATTCACTGTCCCAAAAAACGTAATAGCAATAATGATTCACAGACTAACATTTCTGGCCAGTGACCATCTGCAAAATTTTCTACCCTATTTTGATCTAGTCTATCAGTTTGATTTCAAACACTATATATATATGAGAAAAAAAAATATCAAATGTGTTATTGTCGAAATTTATCCTCAGTTCAGACAAGGATATCCAGCAAAGCTGCCTTCTTTCTCAAAAAGACATTAGAAAGAATTGAAGAAAGGCAGGCGGTTGGTGTTTTGTGACAATGTGGATCTTGATGTGGAGTGGAGAGCATGGTGCTGAACTGAGATTGGAGCTTGCTGGTAACGATGATGATGAACAACGAAATGTTGGAGGGTGCTGGTGATGACATGAATGATGAACTTGATCTAAGACAGCTCCATACTCTTCTATGCTCTGGAAGAGAAAAAAACAGAACAAAGATACAGCATGAACTGTTCAAACACATGTCTTCGACCCATTAACAACACAGTGGTGACACACACTGATGAGAATGAGAGATAGTGATTCAGGAGGAAAATTCAGTGCGTTCCAGGAACCAGAGCTGGAAATGAAGTACTTACAAACCCCCCTTAACACTTTTTTGTACCACAATAGCAATATTGCAAATAATTATTTTATCTCACCTAAGGGTAAAGCAAATATACAACTAAGCTATACCACGAATCTGAGCCAAAGAAAATGAAAAGGTAATTAATCTGACATGGCTGTGGTACATAACATGTTAAGTGTTTGGTATTTAAGCTGGCAAAATATGAAAATGGCAGCCCCCAATACTTTTTTAAACTCACTGATAATTATTTTCTCATATCTCACACAAAACATTATGTTTAATAAACACGATGAATTTGGCAGATGCTTGTATACCAGCTTAACTTTTGACCACCAATTCTATGTAAACAGCAACAAGATAAAAATGTGATTAATTGGAAAGTGTGGTTAAGCAGCAATACAGTGGAACCCTGGTAGCATCCTCCCTTTGGACTAGGCTACTCAAGGTGTGATATCAGGGAGATGGGAATCCAGAGAGCAATTTATAATGAATAACATGGTTCAGACATTTGAATGGGTTTGAGGGGGGTTTGTGTTGAACCATGGTTGTGAAAACAGGGTTCTGCTGTATTTGTCTTCAAACATATTCCCATATAGTCTATACCACATTTTCTCTGTCACACCCCATTCCCTTCCTCCTCTCAAAATATTTGACATCATTCTAAAGTCACAAAGTAACAAGCACATGAAGTCTCTTAAGCAAGCAACATGTTGCTCATGCAATCATTTGTGACTGCACCACCTAGCTGTTGATACCTTCAACGAGACACTTTCTCCCATCTTCCTTGAACTAAAAATGCTCCCAACTTTGTTTCTTTTCACTCAAACTCTTCAATTTCTCTTTATTATCAACCTATATTGAATCATCCTAAATGTTGCACCTTGTAACTTTCATTTTACACTCTGAGGTCGTAAGTTAGAGAGAATATGGTAGGCTGAACTATGGCAACAATATCTTGGGTCACTTACACAGTGTCTCTGATGGCACAACATAGAATCATAGAGAAGATCATGCCAAGGATCTGAAAGAAAAGGAAAAAATGAATCATGACATGAGGAAAATCCGTTCACCACAAGTCTCGTCTGCACAATTCCAGGTATGAAGATGCCACTAGTACTTGGCATGGGGAGGGGAAGAGTCTGATTTGAATTTCAAAGAATTAGATAGGTGTAAATAGTTTTATAGACTCAGAGTAGGTAAAGTTTAGTCACTGTGATTGCTGCTAGGTGGGTAAGTTACCTTGTTTACTGTGTGAAAAGGCTTAAGACATGTTTAGTTCAGTTAGCCTGATTCACTGTCTCAAAGTTCTCAAAATCTAATTGGTCTTATGGCACTTTTTGATGTGTCAAAATTTGGAGGATCAATTAAAGAATATGTGTGGAAAGTATTCTTGGTAAGGAACCCTGAATAAGTTAATGAGGGATGTCAAACTTTGAAAACCAAGAATGAAAATGACATTGCCATCTTCATACCTCTAGAAGCCACTTTGGATCTAATGGCAAATTCATTCTCTGATGTTCTGCATGGGTTTCTTGGACGTTCCTGAATACAACAGCTTTCTCTGGTGGACTACTGATATCGCACTGCCAAGTCACAAATTAACCACAGAAGGGCATTGCACTCTGAATGACTAAAATTACTGCCAAATCACCAGCCAACTAAACAATGACCCATATGGATTTTCCAATATTATCTGTGAACAGGTGGGCCAAAAAGGTGGCCAGGGGGTTCCTCTTATTAAATGGCTTCTGAAGAGCCAGTGACTTTTACATGTAGGTTGGCCAAGAAAGTAACTGACACAATTCCACGATTATTTGCTTGGTCTATTCAGAATCAGGATTTTTTCATGTTTTCCTGCTACTACCCATGTGAAGCCCACATCTATATGATTCCTTCATTTGGCCAACCCACATGGAACACTTATTTGAGAGCAAACCTTATACACATATCGTTGGTCTTCGCATAGGACCGCCCACATTTATATATGATGTATAGTCAGCTGGCCGGTCCTGTGCGAAGATTGATGATATGGCACATATGGCAGTCTCTGTGGGGACTTTCTGGGACCCACATGTATATGTAAATAAGATCCATTATGGATCCACATTGCCATGCAAATGAGGCCCATTAAGGACCTGCAGGATAGGCAGTGATGATAATAACACTTCAGCTAGGTTGAGAATGATAATAATGATAAGGTCTTGGCCCTTCAATTAAGCATTCCCTGAAAACTCGTTATATTAGACATCTGATTTCATCTCTGTGCAAGCCTCAGGCATTCCTAATTTTGCTCCGTTCTGGGAAACCTAATGCACACATATTATACAAAAAACCTTCTTGCTGCGCTTCTGTATACAAAACAAAAGGTTTACACACTGTCAGAATGCTAGTGTTCAGTGTTTATAAAATGGCAGCACCTGCAAGGTCCCCAGGAAGCTGAGAAAGTTACTACTGCAAGAATAAAACATTATGGTGTAGTGTTGTGAACAGGCATAAGCCTGACTGCGACACTTATATAAACCTTTTCATTATTATTATCCTTCAATGTTCCTTAAAGACTTACATTTATCACATAAACAGGGCCTATTTCCGGTGACATAAAAGGGCGTAATAATTTTTTGGTATGTCACATGTTACATAAATTTGACTTCGCTTGCGAATACTTTGATTGAAAGCCTTGGAAACCTCTAGGAGTATAAATATGTGACAGAATTCTTTTGTGATGTCATGAATAAGTGACGCTATTTCTTTTGTAATTATTTTCACCGCCGTGGGGTTTCCATCTGTCTAGATTTTTAGTCAAAAAATATATCTGTTTGTCTTTCTTTCAGCTTGTCATCGTTCTCTTCCTGTTTCAGTTTCAATTCAGTTAAACATTTAAATTAAATTACTTGAAATGTCACAGTGTTTCTGTGGTCTAAAGTTTCATTGATGATTGTCAGCTGTTTGGATCTCCTTTGTGTCGCGTAACTGTGCAGTTCATTCAGTTTTGTTGTGACTGATGCGTCTCAGACAGGGTGAGGGCCACTTCAGGGTCCTTTTCACGATTAAAAGTTCATTTCTTGTTTTAGTTAGAGTTTATATGAAAAAAAAAGGATGTGAAACATATTTTTGTTTGATATCAGATTTATGACAAGAGTTATACATTTATGGTATTCGTGAGCCTCTGGCTCTGGTCTGCAGTCTAGCTTCAAAGATGATATCGCATGATAGCGCTGCCCGCAAATAATACAATCATAAGTCCTTAAAGACAGTATTATTTCCAGGTAATGATATGACAGGTAGTTTCAGTTCTGACCTAAGTCTGTGCACTATGCTGGTTCAACAACAATGTACTGCTTCTCATCAGTTTCATTTCTCACTCACACTGCTGGCAAACAAACAAAACGTTGGCTTAAGAATTAACAATATCCAGTGACAATAGAGCTTGATCTAGGATTACGGGCAGGGTTAGGGGATAGAGTGAGAAAGAGAAAGCACTCTTGGAATGGTGCCAGACATTATCACTACCTAGGAACTCTCTCCTATGTGATTTCTCTTTCCTAACCCTAACCTTAAACTAAGCACTAAGGAGGAGAGTCCTTGGAGACTATCCAAAAATTTGATGATGAAAACAATAATAAAAACATAATACTGTTGTAAGTCCTAAAAGTCACTTAAGGATTTATGACAGTATTAATCCCACGCAGTGACATGTGGATCACACAAGCTGGCTCATGTCACGTACCAAATATACAGCCACTCACCATTTTGACAGCAAATCCGATAGCAACTCCAGCAATGATAACCAGTTTGCTCTCAACCCAGTTGTAGAATGCCTGAGTACATGGCTGGGAACAGAAAGCATATAAATACATTCAAATAAAGCTCACAGCAAAAAATATAGTGGCTTCCATCTAAAGCAGGAACTTACTTAAATTGAAAACAGTTTAAATGGACTTATAAGGAGGGAACCAGGCCAACGAAAGAAAGAAGGAAATCCTGAAAATTTCTCTGAGTTCTCGGACACTGTACTTTTGATAAATGAAAGGTCTTCAAAGGTGATCATACATTTTTAAACTTGCATTTCCAATCTAGTGGAATATATTCTTTGGTCCCTATTTGTAAAATCTTTGCAATGAATAAATGGTTAAAGCGAATCCCTCTTAAATTTTAAAATAAATAGATATTATCTCTAGTCCCTTGAAGTTCAAATTAAGGAGACTCCAATATACATGAAAACCCTGATAACGAGCACAGCATGCAAGACTGCATCAACCATGGATCGTTATAACCATATTCTTGTATGAGACAAGGCAAATAATAGTAACAGAACAATCAAATGAGCAAACCCAATAGCCAGCTTAATCAAAAGAAATAGTTTAAAAAGTTTTCCTGTAAACATGCAGTGATGGGCGATAAGACATCTTCCAATGAGACGTGTTTGGCATTGAGATCATAGGATAGTCTCATCACCATAAAGCCTAGTAATCTTGTGAGATAGTCCTTGCAAAGAGAGACAGTCTGATAATAATGGTCATACATATGAAGTCAATTTGACTTAATTGAAATTCTGTGATAACACTGGAATAAGTTAATGTGACTGAGCAAAATGGTTTGCAGTCATCAAATTTTATTGAACAGTTATTGTTTTATGAGAAGATACTGCAATTAAATATGTGTGCAATCAAGAGAATTGCTGCATAAGAGTCAGTCATCTTTTCCTTTATTGGTACAAGGTTGCACAGCCCTGACCTTTTCCATGCAACTGGTCTATCTCTTTAACAAATTTAATGCTTTGAGTCCCAGTCTCTCAAACATCTGGACTCTGAAGTGCCGAGTGAAAACACATGTTCCTATTCATATCACAGATGTCAAGCAACCATTGAACAATCCGTAACTTTTAGTTTTGTCACAGTATTCTGGCGTTTTGGAATAATACTACTTTTTTTTTTATGTGGAGCATAGACATTTAACTGTATTTGGGGGTTCTGGTTTAAAAGCAAAAATAGGACCAAATTGTTTCCAATCCTCATTTAAAACTGATGACATGGGAATGATAAGATTTCTTTGTGAAAAACAGCCAATCTCACAAAACACCGTGTGCATGCTAGCTCTCCCTCAACTGTGGAGAACAGAAATGACTGATAATCATTACAAAGGACTCTTTGTTTTTGTATGCACTCCTCTTGGTTGTAAATTATTTCCAAGTTCATGACCAGAGATTATGGGAAGACAATCTGAAAACTGACCCCCTGAAAACTTACAAGTGATCCCCATCCCTGACTTACTCAAAGACCAGTCAAAGGCTTGTTACAAAATATTAGATCCTTTGTGTTACATGATCTTGGTTGCCCTGCTAAAAGCTAAGTTACAGCAGGTGAAATCACATTCCCTTGTCATTTTTTCCTGTATTATGGATAATCAGAAATGATTTATTGAGCCCCATGAATTTTGTATAAAACGTGTTAAGTGAACTATTCATGACAATGAAAGACTGATATATCTTACATGTGGAACAACGAGCCAAATCACAGATGTCATTTGTGAGCCCAAACTAGAGATTATACACAACCCTGTCTATCCTATGGGACTAATTACGACTTTATCTAATAATAATACTGAATATATATATATATATATATATTTGTATACATGTTTAGGTGTAAATGATATTATGTACTGTATATATTCATGTATATACATTAAATCACTGTAACAAATCAATGTCAGAGACATGATTAAACATAATTATTAAATCAGTCAACTAAAGGAACAGAAAATGAATTTTACTGAAAATAAATGCATGTATTTCATTTGATGGGTTCTAAAATCCACAAATTGCCCGGGTCAAAGGTCCTGCTGTGTTTTTTTTTTCAGTAACAGAAGAGTCCAAACTGAATAGTTCATCAATCCCACATGAAACTGCTAAACATAGAATTAAATGAAAATAAAGAAAAATATTTTGCTGTGAATCAATCAAAAAACAGACAAGGGCCTTGATGGAAATGTCTTGCTTTAATATGCAGGTCTCCTAACCAAAAGCTGGAACTGCATGTTTATCTCTGCATGTTGAGTTTATTACTGTATTATTTTCATTTCTGTAGATTTGTACTTTAGAGCAGTGTGGCTGAAGAGAGATGGCTTTGGACTAAAGATCAAAAGGTCAATGTTCGGTTCCTGACAATGCTCATGTTAAAAGTGCCCTAGGGAAGTACAGTATTTCTTCCAAAATTTCCACTCATCTGTAAAATGGATACCTGCCCATAGACAGTGAAAGATATTACCCCAAAGCTAGTGATCACCACCTGTAAAAAGGTATTTCAGGGAGATGAAGAAGTTACTGAGTGAGCAGGCCTGCTGAGGTACTATTAATGTAAAATCACAGGAGTGGGCATTGCCTGAATAAGATACTTATAACTCATCATTATTACTATACCTACTATTTCCTGCAATAGAGTAGGTACATAGCAAGTGTGATATTACACTTAAGATCATCTCATTGCCCCATAACAGTTGTCTATAAGTAATGTCCTTCTTCTTCTCCATTCCAATACATGTATCGTCATAACATTCCCTTTTATCTTTCACTTTGATATGCCAGTATGACATAAGGAATTTACAGACCTCATATTATATACTGACTATATTGGCATGCTAGGCAGCATTACAGTCAACTATCACATGCTAGTGGGCATTGTCACAGATCATAAACAACAATGGTAATCTAACTGTCTTGGGAGTTAGTGTCTATGTACAGTATGTAAGTGCAGTAAGTATTTGGTCATGCAGATAGAGCTGTAGTGCCACATCCATTAGGACGGTGGATGCACTAGGCTCAATACTGAATTTCACGAGGCAGTATCTTTACAAAAGAACACGTCTTAGGAATGTAAGTGGACGATATTGTTAAATATTGAGACAGTGTGTTTGCAATGCCATTACAATGGGCTGGATCACCACGACTGATATTCCATTTCCTAACAACAACAAATATAATGTTGAAGTATGGCACTCATCACAATACTGGAGTAAAAAGGAATCAGTATAAAATTTACAACCCTCTAATTAGTAGGAGTGATCCAGGAAGCTGTCTGTTTTGGTGTTCAATACTATCAGTGTAACTGCCCGAGTGGCTTCTTTCCATGAGGCCAAAACATTTTTCTGTGTGTTCTTGCCCCACCAGCATATAATGCAATCCTGCCTTAGTTTCATCTTTAGCAACTGTGAATTATTAGCAAAACTTGCCTAGAAAGCATGTTTCATTTCACACTCAGATATATATTCAGCTCTTTTGATCTATTAATTCCATTCCATAATTAGGGCTGAATAGCGATGGGTTTATTCACATGCTGACAAACCCTATCAGGGCTCCCATGGAATAGCCATGGGGAACTTATGGGATCTCCCATGGAGTCTTATGATATGGAATTGGCACCTATTATGAAAAGGATGGCACATTTGTGGTTCCATTATGCACAACTGTTGAATGGCCAGATCTCAGCTTTTCGAGAGTTCTTAAAAAAGAATGAAGATAACCGAACACCAAATACAGCCATACTTTCTACAGATTTCTTGGCTTTTCAGACAACGCAGATCATTTCATTCTATTTTTTTCTTGCATTCCCTGCCTCCTTCAAACCAAAAGAAATTAGCCACGGATTATCCCACGAATAAATCTTTAGCTGTCTTTATTTTGTTTGAGAAGCTGACACAATCTTTCCAGCATTACCTCCCTTGTAAGCCAGAAGGCTTGATTGTGAGTGAAATGTACCCACAAATGATTTTCTACTGCCTGTGTACCATCTCTTGCACTCCACAAATAATTTCCCACCACCTGTGTGCCATTTCTTGCACTTCACAAACTTCTAGTCTGTGTGCCTCTTCTTATAATATTCCACAAATGATTTCCTAAAGTCTGTGCCATTTCTTACACTTCACAAATCATTTTCTACAGCCAGTGTGCCATTTTTTGCACTCCACAAATAATTTCCTGCAGCCTGTGTGTCATTTCTTGCACTCCACACATAATTTCCTATAGCAGTGTGCCAATTTCTTGCACTCTAGACCTTCCACCTTTCTAGTTTACCTTTGCAGTATCTTCAATATTGCAGGCTGGAGGATCGCCAAGTTCAGTGATCAGCTTGGTTTCATAATCTGCGAGTCCGAGCTTCCATCCACAACAGTGGAACTGAAAATGAAATCATAAGTTAGATGGGTAAGTTAGTACGCACCGACAAGGGGATAAAAGGTGAGGGTTACCTTATGGTAATTGTCCGGATCGCAGCTTTGTGGAATGGCACCCACATATTCATAGTCCGTGTAGCCCTTGGTATGCCCGCAGCAATGGAGCTGAAAGCATGGGAATGATGTACATACATAAGCAAAGCCATCTAGCCCAGCTCAGCTGTCTAGCCCACAAGTTTTTCTAACACCTCCACCTGCACAAAGCATTGTACACCCATCCTGGAACACAGCTCTGGCACCTGAACAACAGCTTTTCTACAAAATGTTTGAGAAGGTTTCACGACAGGGTTTCTTGTGATTTAAAAAAAAAAAAAAAAGACCTTCCACCTGCCCTGTGGTCACTCAAAGTAATTCATTTTTTTGCAAGGAGATTATAAGTACACTGAAGTGTATCAATGCCCTCCAGGCACTGCTTAATGTAAACAGTGATGCATTTTTATGCTGTTTTTGAGTGTACGGATTACAGCAAAACAATAATAGGACGTACAATCCATTATAAAGTTTACCATTCTGACTTTTCAGACGATGAAATAAACTCTGACAACAATTTAGTGAATAAATTCAGCAACAAACTTTCAATAATATTATATTCATAGACTGTAGGTGATTAAACATGTTGAATGTATAGCAGGAACTTCAACTGCTGAAGATGCACTGTATATGGCTTGCCCTTTCAAGTATGGCACCAGTGAGGCACACAGTCACCTCAGTTTACAAGAAGTCTAATTCCATTTGATGTAAGCATCAGACTCCCCCAAGATATGCTTGGATTTGAAACAAGGGCAGGGCCATGGTAAGACGCAAGGGATTTCTATATATTATTTATGGACTCTTCCAAGTATGGTTTCTCTTGCCTAACCTTGCCCTAAATACTGACCCAGTGACCCAGTGAGCTCAGTTTACAGGTATTCTATGTTCAATTGATATTATCCTGAGACTCTGCCAAAATGTACTTGAATTTGAATCAAAGACGGAGTTAGGGTTAGGAGCAAAGTTATGGAAAAAGGAATTTCTATACTTTATTCAAGGCCTCTCCTGAGTAGGCTTTCCCTCGCCTACTCTTGCTTACCCTGTCACCGGAGTTTACAAGTATTCTGTGACCATTTGATATAATCCTCAAACTCTCCCAAAGTGTGCTTGGATTTAACCTAAAGGCAAGGTTAGGGTTAGAAGTAAAGTTGGCATGGAGAAGAAGTGATTTCTACAAAACATTCAAGGACTCTCCTGAGTATGCTTAACCTTGCTCCCAATGCAAAGCCAAGAACATTTTGGGAAAGTCTCAGGATTTTACCAAATGGACAGAGAATACCTGCCTGCCCAGAAATAATACTGTCGTAAGTCCTTAAAGTCATGACAGTATCAATCCTAGACAGTGACTTGTAAACAGAGAAAATGACATGGTGAGTGTATTCATTTGGAAAGGGAATATCCATAGTGTACACTCTGATGTATTTAGATAACCCTCTTACTCTTTCATCAAATGACTCACCTTCATCTACTTTACGAGCAAAATTTTCTGACTTCAATATTAATGAGATGCCATAGAGCTATGTTCCAGAACTAATAGACTCTCTGTGACCAAACAATACACAGACTGCTACCAAATGCTATACAACAACCCCCCACCCCTTCAGCTGAGAGCCAATCAGTAACAGAATAAATCAAGGCAGTGAAAGCTTCATAAATGATGGGCCAGCATGTCCAGCATTTTGGTACTGATAACATTCTATTTGAAATGTAATGACACACCAAAATATTTCAAGTGTGTAAAAAGCCTTCATATTTTTTTTTTTTTTAAAAAAAAGGTAATTATCAAGCAAACTTATACTCTCATTAACTTCCTGGTGAGGAAAGTAATTCCAATGCCTGAAAATGTAAGTCTTTCATTCTTTACTAGATTCACTTTTGTTACACTGTACAGCTTACTATTTTTTTGTTCTTATATACTTTGCTTCCTTGTTTTAAATCAGTTCCTTTACCTCTGTCTCCGACGAAGACATTTTGCTGAAGAGTTCAGCATTTTGTCTGGCCATTTTGTAAAGCTTTCACTACCTTTCCATATTTTTCTAATGCAGCAAAAGGCTGCAAAATTACTACCTTCATGCTACAACAACCAACCCATGCACATAGACCATACATAGACCAGAGACCTCAACATACACTAGGGACTCCTAAATTATATGGGTCCCCCATTTTGCACTATGAGGCTACAATGTACAGTCTGATTCTCAAGGGACAATGGGTAACTTTTCATCTTCACTGCGATTCAATTGTGATCTTCACAGAAACTGGAAAGACTCTTTCCTGATGCTCTTTAGGAAATACTGAAAGTGTTAATTGCCCGTCACAACACATTTCACACTTTTGAAGAAATTCAGATTTCGTGCTCCACTCTGATTTTGATGCTTGTAGAAATGCATATCCTCATCTCACAGCTGGTTTCATGTTTAAGCAAATGAAAAAAAAATTTTAAAAACTTGTTTTGGAAACAAATTTTCAGTTCTAATCAAGATGACCAAAATATTTTCACGACATGACATACAGAAAGTCAAGAACCAGATAAAACCTCATAAAGGCTTATCATGTGCTTGCTTGTGAATGTTACAGCAATGTTCCTGTCACACTTCAAACTCCTCGTTGATTAAAAAGCTAAGCTCGTAAAGAACCAAAGTATTTTCTTCAGCTCTTGAAATTTTTTGTTTAATTTTTTTTTTTGCTGCATCTGAAGTGAGCATAAATTCTCAAATATGAAGGAGTTTCTTCATAGAAAACAGACTTAGGTGTGTTTTTTTGTTTTTGTTTTTTGTCTCTTCCCAGATATAAAACATGCGAGTAAAAGCAGTCAAGAGATATAAAGGTGAAAGAAATAACACAACACACGTCTGAGGCTGCGCCAGGTCATTTATCTTGTCCTATCATCACATACGCCTCATATATTTCTTGTTTATGTTGTAACAGATGTGTAACTCAATAAATTTCACTTTACAGGTAAGTTGTACTTCTTGTTTTGATTGATAATAATAATCTTTTCCTGCCATTCTTGAGCTCAAAACAGCTTTTGGTATCACTAATTTTGTCCCTATTGCAAATGTGATGTTGGACAAAGTGTTTCAAGCACTGATTGTAAAATGAGACAAGAAACAGTGCCAAGTATGTACAGCATATAAGCAAACCATCATACAACGTTCTGTACCGGGTTCAAACAAATTTATGGAATTGTCGGCACCTGTCATAGTCATAGGACAAAATTAATGATGTTCTGGCACAGCATCCTCTGCCTAGCAGAATCAGTATTCCACTTCCGTGTTTAACTGTCTAACCAAACACCAGAGTGAAAATGTGGATAATATCCTCTAGCAGGCTACAGCTAATCCATATTAACAAAAAGACAGCAAACTCTATACTGCACAGAATAACACAGCAAATGATTTCAGAACTATGCCCTTGTCAGACTGGCTAACCATACAGAGCGACAGTCAGATTGTTAAAAACCTGTGAAATGCGGTGCGCAATATTTGTGTTTACATTGATAAAATAATTCCCAAATTGGTTTTCACTGCTTAGTGCTCCATGTCTGGGCAAGTGACACATACACCTGAGAAAGAACCATGGTAACATTTATTTCGATGATCACAATGAACAGGATTTAGGATTTTTCATATTCAACAACAATAACAACAAAAAAGTATATTTTTTCTAAACAAACATATCACGATGAAGAATAGCAACTTTACTTAATCAGTTTTGCATATAATGACAACAAAGATGATTATAAATTATTAAAAAAATGACAATGCTAAATAGAGTTTACTGAAGATGACACTGGGTCAAGTATTGAAAACGTTAAACTACTGCTCCTACACCTTACAGAGCATGAATGATTAGTTAGTCCGCCATGGTCATTTCTTCCTTTTGCATTTTCTTTAGATGGTGACAGATACATCAAACTTGGCCAGTAACAATATCATGAAATATGATGATGGCATCAACATCAACAGCTGTTCATATCCACACCCTTACATCCAGTTCTAACGATGACTGTTCTGACAGTCAGCACAAATTTAAAAAATAAAAAAAAAATACCCCAACCCCAATACACTTCGCCACCATCTTCTTGACCTTTCAAGATGTATACTACTGCTGTGAATTCCACTGGTGTCTGGTAGCCACCACTCCCCACCACTCCTGGAAATGCACAGTGTAGAGGTAGATGTACTCACATAAGTCTGGACAGAGTCGATGAAGGCTTTGGACTGCTGATTGGTGTAATAGTTGTCCACTCCGTCCTTCAGCATCTCGGCCGTGTAGTCTTTGAACTACAGGATAATATAGTGAAATAGCATGAACGCCTGGAAAACACTCTGTTCTCAAAGTTCACTGGCTCCTCTGATGTCACTAACTTTGATTTTAAGAGAGCTATTCTGCAGATGTAATATCTTGCACCCAGTAATAATGAGACTGATGATGGTTAAACTGAAACTGAGATTTCAGGCTCTCAAAGAAAACAGGGCCACCCAGTCCAGTAGGGTTAAAATTTTCATCTGTTGCCAAAAATCACAAACTAAATCATTTCTATGTGCAAAAACACTAATTTTAGAGGCAAATCTTCAGTTCTTGGGAATAAATTTGAGTTTTGTTAGATATATTAGTTATATTATATAGTATAAAATGGTTCTTCAATCAGTTTCCTCAGAATTTTTTTCCATTGCATGGGATGACCCTTTGTCATTTCAACACTAGCATCTTGAGCCCAGAATTCTGCTAGGTCAAATATTTTTTCATTCCATATAAGTATACTCATTAAGCTTTCAAGTCAGATAAATATCTTGATTGGCCCAAAAAGCAACTTCAGTCTCATTTTGACTGGCTACATGACATATGAAAATATAAAATATATGCCACTTAATCAAAGACTTTGATTGACTATCACCCACATATTATAATAAAAAAAATTTTTGTGCATAAATATATTGTTTTTTTTCCTTCTTTTGTAAAATTTCAGTTTTCGAGTGAACAACGTTTCATAAGAGCACTGATGATACACATCTGGTTACTGTCTTGAGCAAGAAATGAGCCACGTCCTTTTCACTAAGTCCATACAAAGAAAACGTTTTTATCATGGTACTTAAAATGGTCCTGACTACCTCTAAATGCATGCACGCAGATCATTTTTAATGTCTTCATTTCTGTTTCACACCCTATCTTGCTGCCAGCATAGTCGTTGAAGCCAGTACTATGAAGACTCTAATACTCACAGTATCCTTGGCCACAGCTGCCCAGATTCCGAAGCCAAGGAGGGTGGCAAAGATGATGAAGAGGAATAGGAAAAACTGGGGAAAAAGATGGGTGACAAAAATATAATTACACCTCAGAGTGCCTATCATTTAGCTTCATATCTCAACCCCCCCCCCCCCCCNCCCCCCCAAACCACTGAACCAACCACTTTGCTCACTGCTCCAATCATTTATCTGACTGATCACTCAACATACCAACCAACCAACCAACCAATCTGCCAGCCAACCAAACCAACTTGTCAGCCAGCCAGCCAGCCAGCCTGCCAGCCAGCTAACCAACCCATCCACCCATCACCAATCAATCAAATAGTCAACTTCCAACCAATCAAGTTGTGCCTTGACCCAATTCATTTGTATACATTAATCCCATGTTCAATCAGTTCTGATTAACCAAGCTCCCTTTTCGATCTCAATATCTGCTAACTTGCAACAATTTTCTGATGTCATAATCCTGTCCTAATCAATATAAATATAACAGCAACTCCTTATAACCGCAGCTCTTTCCGTGCTCCCGAGGAGTTGTGATTAACCAGCATGAGGAGTTGTGATTAACCAGAGTCCACTGTGTAGACTATTAAACTCACCGTGGCAAGCATGCACTGACTCTCTCTAATGGCTCCACAACATCCTAGGAACCCTATCAGCATGATAAGGAAGCCAATGGCCATCAAGACATACGCCAAGGTGTAGAGGACGTCTATCTTGGATGACTCATTCATGAATTCAGCCGCACTCTCGTCCACTCTCAGCCATATTCCCACGCCCAAGATGGCACAGCCTGACAACTGTGGAAGACAAAAGAAATAAAAAGGAAATTAAGGAAACTGAAACCTACATTTACTGTGGAATTTTTCCAGTTTCACTACATCACCATCAACAATGTCATGCAGGACACGGGTCATTTTAACATGATGTATAGCCCTGGGATAACAAATGCCA
>JAWQUT010000117.1:225418-234069 GCA_033807755.1 Ellobium chinense | reverse complement strand
AGGTTGCAGGAGCCTAATTGGCTAAAAATGTGTCGACTATCCGAGTCGATAATAGCAGAGTAAAAAATCTGTCCTTTGGAAAGATTGTGTAGAAATAATTGTAGAACATAAAACTACACCGCAAAAGTTGTGAGATACATCGGTGAATTTGTTAAATAAAGATTTTTGGCAGGCAGCTCTTTTCAAGGGTCTAAGCGGATTCAGTTTCTGCGAGCAGCTGGTATGCAAAAGAATGCCACATTTTGGACCCCCTTTTCATGTAAACTGAAATTGCGAAAATTTTTTTCCAAAGGACCCCTACTGAAAACAGTATAGAATTTTACCACAGTGGTGGCTCCAGACTTACAGACTAGTCCTTGCCTTTTCGGAACATTCATGTAGTCTGGGGAGAATATTTTGTCAAATGCCCCAAAGAGGCATTTCCAATTAGGCTCCTGCAACCTTCAGGGAACGGGAAATCGGTCGACAAAATCCTGCAACAGTTGGTTTCACTTTATGTCGCTGGATAAGCCCATTAAACGATCTTGACATTTGACATTGTATTTCGTTAGCTAAATCTTCTTCCGGAAGTGACTATAAGCAAATTATTTATCTATATTCTATGAAAGAGTGGCGGGAAAAGGTTTTGCCTAATGTTTGTATCACCCCCACCCCACCCCCTCAAGATCTGGGGAAATCATTAATTTAGCAATATCAAAACATCCCATACTGATCCCAGAAAAAAAATGGTGGGAGAAACGTCGCCTTGCTTGTTATCAGCACATCTTCATTCACCTACGGTGGACCCTCCATATAAAGTATACCTTGGTACATAAGGACCCTCCATATAAAGTACACCTTGGTACATAAGGACCCTCCATATAAAGTATACCTTGGTACATAAAGACCCTCCATATAAAGTATACCTTGGTACATAGGGACCCTCATTAAGTATAGCTTGGTACATAGGGACCCTCCATATTATAAAGTATACCTTGGTACATAGGGACCCTCCATACAAATTATACCTTGGTACATAGGGACCCTCCATATAAAGTATACCTTGGTACATAGGGACCGTCCATATAAAGTATACCTTGGTACATAGGGACCCTCCTTATTATAAAGTATACCTTGGTACATAGGGACCCTCCATATAAAGTATCCCTTGGTACATAGGGACCCTCCTTATTATAAAGTATACCTTGGGTACATAGGGACCCTCCATATAAAGTATACCTTGCTACATAGGGACCCTCCATACAAAGTATACCTTGATACATAGGGACCCTCCATATTATAAAGTATACCTTGGTACATAGGGACCCTCCATATAAAGTATACCTTGGTACATAGGGACCCTCCATACAAAGTATACCTTGGTACATAGGGACCCTCCATATAAGCATACCTTGGTGCATAGAAAAAGCAAACTAGTTATGGAACTGTACTTTTTATCAAATTTCACCTAAACTATGAAATGAAAGAACATAATGAATCCGGGCATGTAAAATTCGTTCTTAAAAGCGAGGTAGAATTTTTAAAGATGTACCTAATATCGAGGTTCCGCTGTATTTGTAAAGGAAATACGCCGGGAATTGTTTGTCTCGCGTCAACAGGTCTCATCAGTCACACTAATTCTGGCCTCCTCCCATTCTCACAAAGTTTGCCGAGTTTTGTTTTGTTTTGATTTGGTCTTTCCGTGAATCGACGAAGCCCGTTCTCATCCAACGAGACGGGATCTCTTTCCATTAATATCCTTGCTCACTCATTTTCCCCGGTCTGTGTGAATTTCTCTGCTATCGGTCCACCAGAGATATCGCAGACTTGACTGTAATGAGGTTGTAGCGATGTAAGAATTCCAGACACACGCATCCATCAAGGCTACCTCGACCGAGTGGGGGTGGGAGGAAGAGGAGGGGAGGAGAGAGAGGAGGGGTTAGCGTGTGCAAATACATACATGGAATTTCAGACATTCGTGAATATTCGGATACTTGTTACTGTGGTCAATGAAGACTTCCGCGTTCTGATTGTGTAATAGGATCCGTTTTGAATCATTATGGCATAGTTCCCAATGGAGACTGCTTGCTTATGCATTCCGATTACATGATAGACTCTTCTTATTTCTGTTTCAAATACTGGATCTGGAGGCTCGACGGGAAGATCAGTCGATCAGTATGAAGTCGTTGTTTGTGTTTCCTCTGAGAAAGGACAGATCTATGCCCAGCCTCACTCCCACATTTTGGCTACACCCTTGACCCTCCTCCATCTCCAAATTAAAAAAAAAAAAAAAACCACAACGAAACAGCCCGCAGTGATCTAATGATTCACCTGCGTTTCACAAGAGGACGAGAAAGTCAAAAATGCTCTCATTATAAATCTAGGAGTGTTCTGTTATAACAGACAACGTAGATTTACATCTAGTTACTGCTGTGTTCCTTTTCCGTTAAAACCGGGTTTCCCTTACAATCGTGCCAGTTATAAATGGGTTCCACTGTTCTATTCCACTCAGTGTGTTAGTATGACATTTCATGTATGTAATATTCGAATACAAGCTTTTAGAAGCGAGTAGAACTCCATGAAGATTCGACTGTCTCAAGTTATTCGTGATGTTGCAATATTCTATTCGAGTAGTTGTTAAAGGCGTAATCGATTGAAAATAAGCGATAAGAATGAGAGCATCATCATACACAAGGCGATAACAAGATAAGAAGGGCATCACAGGGTTATGAGACGGCCGGATGTTGGGGCAGTGGGAAGGTGGGGTGACAGAGAAGAGAGAAAGAAAGGGAAAGAGAGAAAAAGACGGACCGAGAAAGATGATGACTCAACCAAAAAAAGAGAGACAAACAGAGACGGAGAAAGAGAGAGAGAGGGAGAGAGTAAGCGAGAGGCAAAGACATGATGGAGGATGATAATTGAGAGAGGCGAGAACTCAGAGAAAACTGTTCCTAGGGATCTAGATCTAGTAGATTTCCGACAGGATGATTGAATGATAATATACCCGCATGATGTATGATTCAAGTTTGCGCAAGTGCCACCGCCTAAATGCTATTCAACGGAAAGCCCACAAGTTATATCCCTGTCTTCTCAATCTCTCCAGCCTCTATGAACCATATACTGCCAATCACACGGGATTCATCTGGGAGCCATCTGGACGTGCTTGCTGTATATTACTTAACGGATGTACAAAGTGTCATACAACTCTGCCCCCAACAGCGCCTTGCTGTGGGAACAACTGCTCAGCTGTAATTCACAAAGCGTCGCCTCAGTTCGGTCAATTATCCAATATCTGCTTCTATTTACGTAATTTACGAGGTTGTTGCACCAAGGTGAGGGAATCTGAGTAGGGCAAGTTATAATAGGCTTGCAACACTTGGCATGAATACATTCCACCACGCTTAGTGCCAAAACTCTTCATCTTAAGCTGTTTCGGATCACATGTATAGTAGAACCTCCAACCTCATTATTAAGGACGCCCTTGAGGCAATATAGAAATGTATTTATTACTGAGGTTTCCTTATTATCGAAATCCACCTGAATAAAAAAAAACTTAAAGAAGAACAATAATGAATGCGTGCATACTTAATAACGAGGGATGCTTATTAAATGAGTACTCAATAACGAGGTTCCACTGTGCTTTCAAGGATTTTCAAGTAATTGATTCACATGTAGTTCGGTCGGATCTTACAAAATTAAAAAGAAAACAGAAGCATGAATTTCTTTTTTCAAGACCTCGCGAAATGCCTCTATCCGCAGAGAACTTGTATTATACAGCAGCGACCTGCACGTAGCAAAAAGTAAGGATGCCATAGATACGACGAAGAAAAACAAAATGATGTGGTTCACATGGAGATACTGGGAATGTCTGTAGTTTTAGTGACGTCACTAATTGGATTTAGTGCTTCTGTAGATTTTTTATCACGCGGTTGGATCAACTCCATGAAGAACGAAATATGCCTGGCTTTAAAAAAGTGTTCTGAGAATGTCGTAATAATAAGCACGCTCGAGTTTGCTTAAAAATGTAGAAGGCCTATTTGATGCCAAAGATATAAAACGTGAAATTCTCAGAAGCTGCGTCAGCGAGTTGCTAAGTTTGAAAATTCTGAGAATAACTGCGTGAGATGGGTTTTACTGGTGTGAAATGGACTGGCCAAATGAAGAGGTATATTATGAACGCTGACATGCAGGACCGTTGCTTTGCCGGTTAATTGGGGAGGGGATATCTCGTAGAATCGTGCTAACCATAGCGGAAGGGCTGCTAGTTATAGGCTACTGACCTGGGCCTGACATTGATGAAAACGCTTCTAATCCACTTATAGAGAAATGTGGAATACTGGAAGGACACCCAACTACAGTACCTATCAAACTGATAAGATGGTGAAAAACCCTAGGTAAGAGGAGACGATGCCTTATCAAGAGGTCTTGTAACTGGTGGTCACTGTTTGTCTCACTTAAAAACGTCAAGGTCCTAGTCGAGGGTCAAGATCCTACTCGAGGGTCAAGGTCCTACTCGAGGGTCAATAGGGTTCAAGGTCCTACTCGAGGGTCAACAGGGGTCAGAGTCCTCGAGGGTCAATAGGGGTCAAGGTCCTTCAAAACTGACAGGACGAACACGGATTATATTCCGGTGAACTGAGAAAAAAAAACTGTTATGACTTCTCGGAAATCCGTCTTTCGTCTCTGTTACCTCTCATAATATTAATTCTGGATGTCTTACAATGCCCTATGGTGGTGTTCATTCTGCACATGCGCCATTGCTAGACTCTCTCCTGTTAATAGTTTTTGTCTGGATTATTTACTGTCTCATGTGATTAATACCTGCATGTTGGCTTGACATGCGCTAAAGAAACTAATCTATTGTTCTTTTTAATGTCTCCCTTTCAATCTTGGAAAATCATCGGGGGGAGGGGNGGGGGGGGGGGGGGGGGGGGGGGTGAGAGAGAGAGAGAGAGAAAAAGAGAGAGAGAGAGAGACACACAGAGACAGAGACAGTGACTGACAGACAGACAGGAGAGAGAGAAAGAAAGAGAGAAACGCAAGGATGCGATAAAAGACAGGAAAGAAAGAATGAGAGGCCTAAGGAGCAGGAATGAAAGAGGGAAAGACAGGAAGAAGATAAGAAAGACAGAACGGAAGTAATCAAGACGTGAAAAGACACACACTATACACAACTCTAAAATATACTATCCATTAAGATCAAATTTACTACCTGCGTTGCTTTTCTTGCCCAAATTTCGCAGGTGGGTAAACTTGCCGGCTGTTAAAAGCCAATATTCAAATAAGCGCTGCGTGAGTGATTTATACGGTGCACGTGCGGGAAACATGCCAACTCACGCGCGCATATCTTCACTCCATAAACTATTCGTTTTTTTTCTTTTTGCAGTCGGTATGACGCCATTGGAATTCTGCTATTAAACAAAATGCAATGGCGCCAATGCACTTTTCAAGCCGACACAGCAGAGTATCTTCAACTTCTCTTTATGTTCTTACTTTCTCCTCTTCCTTAATTTCTTCCTCTTCTCTGAGGCAGTGGCCTAAACGAGACGTCACTTAGCTGAAATGGGTGTGTGGGACGAAGGAGGAGGAAGGGGGAAGCCGACGGGGTATTGTGGTTGATTGGAGTTTTAAAAGAGTGTGGGTGAGGGAACACTAAATTATAGGAAGTCCGAAACAGTTAAGAAAAGCTATCCACAAGGATAAATATAGATCATCGCCCACTTTTTACTAACTTTAGCACATGATATAGGAGTGTCTTTAATGCAAGGATATTGCTTCACAACTCAATGTCTAAACGTATAGAGCAGACAATCCATTCTCAGTCTATCTTGAACTATTTACTTGACATATTCGTCTACCGTTTTTTTTTTTTTCTTTCCTTGAGCACATTTGCACAGTAACAAACCTTTACAGTGTAGTAATTTGCATGTGTGCACTAGAACGGTGATTTTCATTGTTCTTCCACTATGAAGTGCATGTTTACCGCGCTTGCACCCAGCGACACCAACGCCTGCCGTGCGCGCCAGACGACAGTGCTGGGCTGGGACTGGGAGTAGCGAGTGACTGCTCTTGTCGCCCTCTTTGTCCCAAACCAAAAACAGCTTTGTTAAAAGGATTACTTAATAATACACCAGTCTAAGTCCATCAAGGGTTCTAGACTCCAGAAGTGGGACGGAACACAAGCTCGGGCTCGGCTACTCCCCAGGAGTCGTGTCCTCAATAATAACCACCGTTCCATCTAGTCCACTTTCGTCATCAGTCACGGCATTACTATAAACCACCATCGTAATATTACAGTTATAACCCTAGACACTTTTCTATCTCTGCAAGCATCAATTATCTGTCTGTCTGCATTTGTCTCTCTCGTCTCTTTTCCAATGCCCTGTACTCTTAAACTTTATTCCAACTGCTTGCATAATATGTGTTTTCTTAACTGTTGCTCTGTTTTTCTGCATTATTCTGCATAATCTCCCCACGCCTCTTTCATAACGCTTTCCATCTCTTCAGATCCAACCCCCTCTCCTCATCTATCGCTTAGTTTCGCTGCATTTTGCCATTATAGAGAATGCTGCTAGACTGAACAAAATGGCGGATTGCAACATCCGGAAAAAACCGGTGGGTACTTCTTCTACAACAACAGACACCCCAGTTTGTGGCAGATCTATCTACTGAATCTATCTACCTTTCAAAACCACCCACATGCGCTGTATTATTTTGCTTCGGGTGCCCACGAACAATAATAGAATTGGATGCTACAAATTCCAGTGGTTTATACATGGGACCGAACGTCGCATGTATGCAAAGCAGTCCTCAGCTTTTAAGTTAAGGGTGTACAATAGTACACTGTATGTATGTATATATATGTATATATAGTCGCTTTCCCTTAATTGCAACATACTTCATATGGGGTCTCACATAATACTATATTTCAGCTTGTGCAGATCGGCGCTCACGTGAACATTGTTCGCCGAATACCGATTGAGTTCATTTATGAATTGAGCTTAATTGGATTAATTTCTCTGAATTCGAATTAGACCTCGAGTGAGTAAATTATACAAAATTTTAACGTCTTGAACTTCTTGCGTATAAACTTTCCTTGTTTCATCCAATTTGGCACTTTGATTCCTTCTACCTCGCATTTCAGTTGAATTGAAATGCGCTATGTCGATGAATAATCGTCATCTGCCCTGGACTGTCCTCCGGGGTGAGACAGAAAGAAAGAATGTGAGTGAGCAAGAGAGAGAGAGAGAGAGAGAGAGAGAGAGAGAGAGAGAGAGAGTGAGAGAGAATGAATATTGTGAGCCGGTTGAATTGATTTCGGGGTCTAAGACAGAGCGCCACCATTATGGTCTTACTTTCATGATTATTTTATAACCAGCCGCCCTATGTTTCAGGCTCGGGGCTTTACGATGTCGCCAGACTGCCCGAGGAAGGTGGGTGTCTCTGGTAGTAGTGGGGCCGATACCTAAATATTTACCTACCGCGATACTCGGTCTTCAAGCCCCAGGAATCGAAATTAATATGGATTGGATTATATTTCGATTAGTTCTGGGTAGGCACTTTGGTATTTTCGATACCTCCAATAACTTCTCGATATTTTTTGTAACCGCCCCGGTTTGCTTTGAAGAGACTGGAGCTAGCTTGATACTGAGGATCGAACTTAATTGCCATATTGAATCGAAATTCCCACACATCGAAAGTATCGATACTCACAAACAATACTGCCCATCACCAGTCTCTCGTGACTTCCGTCACTATGATGGCAACGACGCCATAGTATTTCCAGTCTAGCACAAAGAGGAAACGAGGGCACCAGAAAGTTAAAGGCCTACGTTACCACTATCAGTTTCAGTGTGTTTCTCTTCTTTGTCCTTTCTACCAACAACTTTCAGGTCAGCAGACCACAAACATCAGCGAACAACATCGTCACGCTTACTCCACATTTGCCTAGGTCATTTTTTAAAATCTGAGTTGCACTGCACAAGCGCAGGAAGTTGTTTTATGCAAAATGGAAATCTAACTGGCATCATTAGGAAGAAAACAACAGGAGTTGTTTATATTTCAATGATCTTCTGTTTTTATCTTCTTTTCCCGATGTGAGAGTTTTGACTCGTTATTATATCCCAATTTTACAAGCTCAACCAAATCTGCCTCATTGTTTTGCTATGAGCACCGGGCTGAGAGCTCTGAATTTCTCAAAACCTTACATAATGACCTCTAGCGTGACAATATGGTTTGGTCCAGATCCACTGCTGGCACAGAGGGTGCTGGGAACTGCCCAGGTGCTTGATCTGGAAGTCTATGAGCTGCTGGCATGACTGGAGTGGATTTATGTGCTCTGCTTTTTGAGGAGTGTGTCCGGTTGTGTTCGCTTTCAGCCACAGCACTCACGCAGAAAAGAAAATGTGTATGTACAGTATAATGTGCATTTTCAACATGTTTGAAAGCATTTTTGGAACATGCCCACAGCACAGGGATCTACGCGGAACATTAACAGTCATGCTTGAAATAAAAATAAACACAGAACGTGTGGGAATATGCCTAGAAGTCTGTTTGACTGTGACGCAGAACGGATCTGGAGGGTGGGGGAGTTGGGAGGAAGGAAAAAAAAAAAGGGGGGGTGTGGGGTACCGAAACAAACTTATAAGGATTAATGTGTCTTAGATCCTTAC
>JAWQUT010000117.1:202918-222918 GCA_033807755.1 Ellobium chinense | reverse complement strand
TCTGAAAAGTGTTGCAAGTAAGTAGAAAGTGACAATGACAGGGAATCGACTGTCCCCTAGAGCTGTAAGAGGTCTTGAAGGAAGTAAATCATACAAGGACATTATTATTGGCAGTGAGGGGAACATGATAAAACGAGCGCAACATTGTTATGATATGTAGATTGACTTCTAATGAAATGAAAACAGACATCTACAGCACTTGACAACAAGCAGAAAACTAAAGTGCTAAACCAAGTGAGAGAGAGAGAGAGAGAGAGAGAGAGAGAGAGAGAGAGAAAGAGAGAGAATTCTGGCTGGACGCGAGAAGGATGGGTGCACTGGAAAATCAGATCTAAGTGGACGGCAGCTGGAAGACAAAAGAAGAGCTCGCCTCCGCGAATATGGCATGAGCAAGAGCCATACTGAAACACAACTGAGAACTTGCGCATTATCGATGGGACCTCTTAACCATCGTAAAAAAAAAATTACATTTTACTCTGCATGTTGAACGCTACTAAGGGTGCATTCAGCACCGATGCACTGATGAAATACGTTACGATGGTAAGAGATCCCATCGTTACTGCGCACGTTCTAAAATAACGTGCGCCAGCGCGTGTGGTATAAGTGGTTGGATAGAGATACTAACTCTTACGATGGATTTACAAAGGCTTGTACTGTTTATTAAACGTGCTGCCACTAAGGAAACGAAAGCAAAATAGGGCTACAGACACAGGGCGATTTAGCGAGACTTAACTCTGAAAACAAAAATTTTATGTCAATGATCAATTTTCTATCAACGTGTGCTTCGTACAAAAATAAAATACACACATTCCAAACCAAGACATGCAACCAACCATAGCACGCCTGGGTCTTCTTCCACCCCTGGCCTTTCTCTCAGTTATTCACCTCTGCTATTTACCATGACGTAGCCAGGAATAATATGGAACGGATAGTCATCATAAATCATCATAAAAATACAGCTTAGCCCGTGACATGAAAATTGAAAGGAATTAATCAAAGCTCGTAATGAAAAGGATCAAAACCGATAAACGAAGAATGACATGGGTTTACGACCAAATCAAGGACGCAATGCAAGGAATTCAATGAGCTCCCACTGATCTCTACATTTTTCCAAAAATGGACACGAAAAGACCGTTCTCTGTTCCTCTTGACACCTACTTTCCTTGATGAATCAGGTCAGCACAGAGGGATTTACACTACTGCCAACCAGCTCTTATTCTAAGCTTACGTCTGAATGACATACTCCACTGTTTTCAAACACCCACGCAAGATAATATTATTCTTATGGGGGTAGACACTACAGACAGCTCAAAATGTAATCACACAAAAAGACGTATCTACTAATGTAATCTAGTGCATGTATTGCAGGTTTATGTCAACACCACCACTCCCTCTCGCTGGCCTCTATGCTTTTCCCTGTAAACACCAACGACGAGGTGTCATTTCTAACGCAACCATGCGCAAAGACCTGCGGACTACCGCATGTCTAAACCACTCCAAATATGGTATGTTTGTTTCTGTCTCTCTGTCTGTCTGCTTGCTTGCCTGCCTGCCTCCCCTGCCTGTCTGTTTACATGTATGTCTTTAGCTGAATGAGGAAAACGATGACACGTGTACTATATATTTTTATTATCATTATTATTATTACTATATTATGCGAAAATTTGTCATAACTGTATTGACAAATATATGTTGTATTATTGGTGACTGGCCTGCAAGAAATATACTGTTGATCTCAAAGCAAAGTTCATAAAAATGCTGTCGCAATCACTTGAGCAGGTTTTAGTAATAATCATAGCTATAGCGGATAAAGTCATAAAATATAAATGATATGGATCACAAAACAAAACTCTAATCACAGAACTTGTATTGCTACTCCAGCCAACATTATGACCATTCATGCTATTACTACTACTACTACTACTACCACCACCACCACCACCACCTTCAACACAACCACCGCAAACATCACAGCAACGAAATGGCTTGACACCGCTGAAAAAACATACCCAAAACTTAGCGTGGTCAACAGATATAATCTCCAAAACTCCAACCTATGCTGAACGGCCAAAAAAAAAATTTCTGGTCTAGAAAAATCACCAAAAATTTTGGATCTCTTAATGCGTTAGTTGCACTCTATCTGCCATCCCATATCAAAAGTTATTAGTAGATCACAGCACCTCATCCATCTCTGTGGTGTTTCAGATTCCCTTATATTAATATCTGCTCAGTGATACGTAGCTAAAGCTCTCTATTAAAATTAAAACTTTACCCCCAAGGGAGAGTTAGTCTATATCTTAAGGCATGTTATATCTGCCAAACCTCTTTGCTGGTGTCCTCCCTAACTCTGTTAACAGTCAACTCAGCTTAATTGCAACTTCTAGGGAGCAGAAAAAAAAAAAAGCTGCGTCTAATTGGAGCTGCGACTAGTCTATCCACTGACTTTAAAATAGAAATAAAGCATGGATTTTTTTTTTCATGTGGAAAATGTCATTGAACGAAACTTGCTATAATCCAGATTGCCATTAAGCAGGAGTAGACTTTACTTTCTCTAACCACTTTGTCTGAGAAGCAATGGGTTGTGAAGAATGTACTGCTCACAGCTGAAGGGACGATATCATCACCATCCAGCCATTTTAAATGTATTGTAGTTACAACCTTTCATCAAAGCAGGCTTGTCATACTTGCTTAACCTCTCGTCACTTTGCGCATGGGCGGTTATCAGTTTCAAGAAATGACGATCGTAACATCCAACGCCATAATAATATACGTACGCAGCGTCACATTGGTCCATTGTCCTGGCAGACATTAGACGGTGGGATGGAACGTGCCGTGCCGACGCCTCTGCGACGTGGGCGTCACCGTATGTAATTATGGAAACCACAAGTAAGAGCTGGGCTTGGAGCAGGTGCAAGGTGCAACCTGGCATAAACAGGAATAGGACCCTCACACATTATGCGACAATAGCTTGGCTTGTTCACCACTAGTCCACTACCGGCGGTGTGGGGGTGGTTAAGTGCGCCAACGGCCTGGCACAACTCGACTTCAAACAGAGCAAACATGGGAGTTTTCATCGCTTAAAGCCGGTGCTAAACCCCCACGAACACTTCAATTTGAGAGGAGTTGCCTTCAACTTTGATCTTTGTACAAGCATCTCTTACGCTGTACATATTAGAAAAGAAAAAAAAAAAGATCAGGTTAATGTCGTTGTAATAATCCATCCCGCTTACTGGCAGTGTTTGCAAAATAACAACATTTTCCAGATAAATGTAAACAGGATATTGTATTTTCTATGAATATCTTCGAATACCCTCCACTCACTCCTTTCAGTCCTAATTTCCTCCTTCTCCTACTTGCTAACGGTGACTATATGAAGTCAACGATATGAAACAATACTGTATCGTCACTTTTTCAGGCAAACCTCCCTGTTTTATATCTCTCATTCTCTACTGACATGCAAGTGGCCAGGGACAGATTTACATAGAATGGTTGTCTATCTCGTTCCTTTTATTTATAAAAACTGTTTCAAGTGATTCTGATCACAAGGTGCATTAATTTTTTTATCTTCTTTTTCTTTAAAATTCAATGGCGTCCTCCTTTTCATTGACAACGTGTTTCAGCGCATGCCGCAATTAAAGATAGGTTCTTGGAATCTATTGTTATAGGTTCTTGGAACCTATTGTTTTTTTCTTCTTTTGGCCCTTTTAACATTTTGTGATATTCTACAAGTACCATTGTGATTTCGGGAAATTTCTCCCATGGAGGTTAAAGTACTTCTTTTGCCCGATCTTTTAACGGGAAGANAGGGGGGGGGTGTCAACGCCAAAATTTTCACTTTCTTTTTTTTTATCTAGAAGGCTTAAATTGTAACTGAAACTTTAAAATTGGATGTTTTATTTAGATCACGGGTAATTTTACATATTTCCACACCCTGACACTGGCTTGCAGGGCCCCCCAAAAAGGGGGGATTTAATATATTAGCAAATAAATTGATTTGTACAAAATGGGTGATTTTCCCCACTAATAGATGCCAAGAACCTACACAAAGGAACGTAAATTATATGCAAGGTTGAGATGAGACCCAGGTTATATCGGGATTAAATATCATCCTCCGTTTACTCCTATTCTTCGTAAGGCTACGGTTAGAATAACATCATCATAATGGGACTGGGCAAAAACCCAGCTGTTACTAGTGTTACAGCAAAGCTGCCTCATCATTATACGAGTTGCTGCATAAACAGAGCTTATATGACAACCGATGCATTTGTAAAAATCGTCTCGCTTCGTGTCTACAGGTTAAATACCTGCGCTGACGCGTGTTATCTACGAGGTGATTGCACATAACATCACCACTAGGATGCCTGCATGCTTACGCATAAACCATACGAATACAATTCATGTCACTAAAAATTTCTCTTGTTTCCAAACTCATTTCCGAGAACTTTAGGGCATGATTATAACAATACCATTTTGAAAATCCCGATGAAGAGCTGTTATAACCGAGTTCCCCTGTAAATGTAATACAACACATTTATATACAATCTGCTCCTTTCGTTTTGTTGTTTCGGATCGATACCGTTGAATTCGCTCCACAATCATGGCAATTCCATTCCTAGAATGGGAGGAAGAGAGGGATTAGATCTGTAAGCCAGTCGAGGGTACGGTTCCAAACTGTCGTAACTCAAGTTACTCTGTACATGAGTTACGACAGTTTGGAACCTTACCCTCGCGAGTATTGGTGTTGTGCAGTAATTAAATCCCCATATCGCTCCACTGTAAGAGAAGCTGGGTCTGTTTAGTGTTTCTTGGGGCACTATGCCCCAATGCAGGATATAAAACACTCTGTTGCTACACCTCGCCAAGACAGTGACAACACGGGCACCCCAGACAGCCCAAAATAAACTGCTTTCATTCCACACCAAGTTCAAGCCCTGCTAACATTTTGCGTGTTTACCTTATCAGGTCAATGTACCTTACACAGGCCAAAGACGGTGAGGATACCGCCCTTGCAGCAGGCACAACAGGGGCGGACAGCAACAACAAGTCTGAACTATGTGTGTGCTAAACATTTCGGTATGACAGACCAAACGTCCCTGTGAATGAATAGTGTCCACAGAGGTGAAACAGCGTAGCCGGATGGTTACAGCACTGGACTCCAAAAGACCTGTCAACTAAGGTGAAGAGGCTGCCGGACATTCGGTCCGGTATGCGTCTATGACTCGCCGGACTGAATCAGACTGTGTCTGACTGAAAAGACAATAACACAACACATACTTGGATCTAGACGTTATTCTACTGGACATATTTTGGCCCGGCATTTGCTTGGATTTTGCCGCACCGAGCCATTTTTCATAAGTCAGGAATGACGGCCTGACTTCATCGGTTGTTAACGTGTCAGCTGAAGATCAAAAGAACGTGTGTTCGATTCTCGCCATGTTGTACACTAGTGTAAGTGCCTTAGACAATACAGCACAGTCGACTCGGCTTAATCCATAATTCACGCAAGTATATGGAAACGTTACGATTACCCGAGAGTGCGAATAAGCAGTACTTTTGCATCATGCAAGAAAAAAATTACTGAAAAAAACTTCCCATAAACGAAGACTGCCAATAAACGAAATAGACTGCAATGAAATAGTGAAATATTCCTTTACAGAGGCTGGAGTCATAAACTGTAAAAACAAAACATGATAATTCATTCTCGCAGTGCAACAACCCCCTACCTTGTCAATCAAAAGGGAATTATGGCAAGTTACAAGGCTGTTGCACCACAGAAACGCTATCCTCCCAAGTCATTAAAACCCATAAAACCAAAAAAGGCTCATGAGCAATTTTGTCAGAGAGTAATAAAACTACCGAGAACACGCTCCATAATGGCAAATCCATTGTGGTTTACGGTGTAATCCAAACAGTAATGGTCCCATCAGTTTTTTTTTTTTTGGGCCCCTCCTTCCCCTCTATGTAATTAAACTACATACTAAACATCTTTACTAACATGACAGTAACTCTTATTGTTTCTAAACCATGTGATGCAAAATGTTTTTTTTTCTTTCCTTGTGTAATAAAACTAAATACAGAACATCTCTGGCCAACATGACAGTCTACTTTATAATTTCATCCTTACAATGACAAAACCAGGTGGATACACAGTATCTTATTTTCTCATCATGTTGTAATACTGCAGATTACAGATTGCCCTGGCAGCTTCATCATTTCATTCTTGTTATGAGAAAGGCATGCGATGTAGAACACGTTTTTTTTTTTCCTTTCCGTGTGTAATAAAACGACAGATATAATAATATAATGGGATGTACACAGCCAGCTAATGCTATGTAATCATGCATGTTGTACAAGTACATCGTTAGCTGATCGTATATGTTAACTCTTGAGATCAGGTCGCTGTAATTCTCTTTAGGTCGTATGAAATACAACCTTACGGCGTTTGGAAGATCGTTGTTGCAGCTTACAGTGAGAAGATTATACAGATATCTTAGTAAAGTAAAAACAATAATCCTCTTTCACTCTTACCACTGTACCTTATTGTTTTCATAAAACTATGTCAGAGTTGATACTCCATCTCATATTCGAAATGCTTGCCATCTTCTTATATAAGCTATAGTGCGTATGTAAAAGTCGGTTTGTGTGTGACTTTGTAATATTTGTGAGTCTGATAGGAGTGTATACACTGTAAAGCGCCTCGAATTTTTGGGGTTGAGGGGAGGAGGAGGAGGAGGAGGAGAAGGAGGAGGAGGAGAAGAAATATAGGATATAGAAATTCTCTTTATTATTAGTATGTATGGTAGAAAGTATCCCATTCTCTTATTACAAGATTGTGATGATATGGACGTGTGTGAGTCGCAGATGAGATTTCAATTTTCAGAGAGTGAGTCCAATTTCGTAGTTATTGTTGTCTTGTTTATAGAAACACATGTGCCTCAATTTCGTCATCAGTTACCCCACTGTAAACTCCCAAATGTTCATAGGCAAAGCATGGGCTCTGCAGAGGCTGCACTCACGAAGGAAAAAAAAGAGGGATACCATCCAAGTATGAGGATGCCAACACTACCAGGCATATGCAATTTTAGGAAGTTCCTATAAAATCTTAACAGTGGCCATGAAGAAAGGGAAAGAAATTGGGATTTGAATTGTAAAGGTTTAGGTAGATGCAAGATAAATGGAAGATCATAACAGATAAGACACAGAATATGTGGGATTTTGCCACTTCAGTTACAAAGTGCGTGGTTGTTGCTAGGTGAGTAAGTTACCCTGTTTGCTGTGTGAAAAGGTCTAAAATAATTATTACGTAGCCTGATTGACTGCTGAAGTTCTCAGAACGTACTGGTCTTGGAGGATTTTTCTTCGTGTCGAAATCTGGAGAAAGTGTTACACAATATGTATAGAAAGTATACTGGCATGGGACCCCGGGGTAAGTTAATGAGGGGTGCAAAACCATCTATAGCCAACATTGGCATCTTCATATTATTTTTAGGCGGCAAGTGGGTTACGGAAAATACATGGGCAAATAAAACCTACATTTTCTTCAATTTCAAGAAATCGCATTTTCCCCATGGTCTAAATATACCTCATTTCGTCGGAGCACTTAAACGATCCTTTTGTCATGATTGCGCCAAATTTCCGTTTTTGTCCTCGCTCAAATTGACTCAGTGGGATGTAGGCAGGCAAATGAAGCGCTGTGGAGTCAACACAGTGTGCCGGAGAGCATTGACGTGTGTATCGGAAGGCCAAACTGGCAAGCAAACTTGTGGAAAAACGTGCCGAAATTAGCCGAGCGCTGAATGCCTAAGCACGTCATTGGGATGTCTGGTTCACTCTTTGATGTTTGATTGTACATGTCCTTGTTTCTCATTAACTCGACTCAAACCACTTCAAGCTGCTCGTTTTCAATGAATATTCTCTCTTCTCTCTCTCTCTCTCTCTCTCTCTCTCTCTCTCTCTCTCTCTCTCGCCTTCACAACCTTTCCCGGTTTTCAAGCTTTCAAAGCTAATGAGATTTTGTCAATTCTGAGTTTACATGTCAAATGGAATTCCGATATTAAGTACTCACAGACTAAGTATACCTCGATATTCAGTACTCACAGACTAAGTATACTTTGTTATTAAGTATTTAACGAGCATGGACGATTCAAAAGGACCTCGATAACAAAGTACATTCTCTCTCTCTCGCTATCTGATGAGATTTTGCCAAAATGTGAGTATACATAATTATACAAAGCAACCCCGTGGATTACGTGATAATAGGAATACCTCGCTAATAAGTATGAATTTCACGAAAACAGATTCAATATCATTCTACCATTTTATTATTAAGACGAATATAAATAATAAGTTCACTTTTCCTTTGCACTAGGGGCTCATTGTCGCGTAATTACCAAGATTCTTCTGCACGAGATATTATGGCGGAAGATTTCGGTCGTCACGATGACATAAAGACCAAAAATACAGATAAGAAAGAGAACAAAACGAACCAGCAACTGAAATCCTATTAGCAAGGGGGTCGATAATTCATTTCAAACAACAGATTTTATTTTTAAGTTTGTATCTCTTGACAGAAGTTACGACAACAAATTTTTAACAAATTTGTTACCGCAACACCTAACACTAAGAACCAGAAGGAAACTTACACTGAGAGAGAGTAAGAGAGAGACAGAGAGAGAGAGAGAGAGAGAGAGAGAGAGAGAGAGAGAGAGAGAGAGAGAGAGCAAGCATTTGGAATCTGTAAAACACATTAATAAAATTCCTCTAGCTTCCTTCTCCCTTCCTTCCCACCTTTTTTGTTTTTTGCTGTATTTGCTGTATTTTGCCATTTCCACCAGGTGAGTCAGGTGGGTCAGAAGGCTTTGATCCCGTAACCTGAATTTTGCGGATTCTTCCGGCAGTACAGCCGTGCTGTGCTGTGCTGTACCGTACCGGCTCGTGGGAGCGGTATGTTGTGTGTCAAAGCGGAGAGCACGGTATCAGTACACACCATCGTAAACACACTTACGGAGCTGCAAGGCTGGCAGAGATGTTGTTCAACACAGGCTGATCACTTACAAAGGATTGTAGGGGCGAAATCGGGGAAAGCGGGTGAGGGGATGGTGAGGACCTAGGAGAGGGCCAGAAAAAAACATAAAAAGGCTGTAAGTTAAGACGTACAACTGATTCTCGATTGGAAACAATGTGCTGGACTGATCACCTACACTGGAGAAAGTTGGGGAAGCAACATCAATAAGTTGGGACAGACTTACTTCCAATGTTTTCTTCAGGTTACAGAAGTTGAGGGAGACATCCCTGCGCCTTCTCCCCCCCCCCCNCCCCCAACCATCTCTCCTCCCCAACCAAACATTGATGGGGAATATGTAAAGTTTAGGAGGGATTTTAGATTTTTCTTGAAGTAATGCAAACTTTGAAGTGCAGGAAAGAAGAGGAAGATCGACGCGCATTGAACACGTTTTTAAGGTGGGATTTTGAAATTTAGAATAGCGAAACCAACCGATTTTTTAAAAAATTCAACCTTGTGGCTGGTCGTTTAGAGGACGGCAGGAAGTAGTAAGTGATAAGAATGTATATTGTATAGGAGCTGGGGGATGATTATAACAGGAAACACCCACTACCAGGTGTTAGAAGCTTCATGGGGCGGGGGGAAATTGGGGGAGGGGGAAGTGGGTAGAATGACACATGAAATGGAAACTGAAAGTGAAGGATTCCATCGGGAATGGTACATATTTCCAGCAATTAATAAGGACAAAACACCCGACAGACCCCATACCAGTCACGCAAATGCTAAGCAGGGCAGGAGTCAACATATCCCTCTGCCTCACAGAACGCATACATTCCCAGAACGTGCAGGAGCGTCTGGAACCAGCATGAAGTCCTTCCCTTCTCTCACTGATATCAGAGTTTATAGACAGGATGCACAGGCTTCTGCATTGTCTTTCATCTTTCACACACCGACTATCAGTAACTAATTTGTGAAATGCAACAATACAAAAGAAGTGTGAGCCTTTTGCTAATGTCTGACTCACTCCTTTCATGAACTTTTGACATCGCATTTTATCTAGATCTAATCTATTACATGCCCTTTGAATTATTAACCCCCTCCCCCTCCCTCCACCCTCGACTATGTAAATGTCTATTCCCATGAGCGCCATCCTGGCAAAGCCATGACGCAAAGCCAGATTTTTTGGTCTCTCAAGATACGACGCATCTCTTCAATGCCAGACCTAAATTTTGATCTTTCGGGTTTTCAAAAGGTCAACTCTGATTTTGAAGTGCTGTTTCTCTGTTCATATGTTATTGGGTAAGCAAGTTTCAATGTGATCTAGGTATCGATTGCATTGCATAGTTTTTCCTCCTTCTTTTGTAATATTACTGTTCACGAAACAAAACATCGTGACAAAACACAATCTTATTCTTCAGTTTGGGCAAAGCCCCGTAAGACGAGCTGTACGTCGTTTCTACATACGAACTGTTGGAGGAGAAAAGATCGCAGGCTTAAGACTGTCACATTCCAGCCACATCCCCCCTCCCCTTTTTCCCCTTTCATTTGCCCGAAGGTGTGTAGAGAATGAGAAACTTTATTTCTGCCGAGATGAAAAGATATTATTGTATTATACAGAGATGTATACCTGATATACCTGAGTAAAGGTACAGACTCTGTGTTTTACCTGTCGGCGATGGATGGCAATGGCGTAGTAAATACCTCACAACTTGCGTGCGTGGAGATGGAGGGGAGACGAGAGGGGAGAGACCGTGGCGAGTACAGTGGTTGAAGGGAAGATCATGATACGCCCATGGAAGTTCACAGAAGCTCAGTGAGGGGCATCGACTTGACGAGATTTGGGGGGNGGGGGGGGGATGGGGAGGAGGGGGAAGACAGCTCTTCCCAAACCCTATCTCCCCAACCCCCTCCCCTCCCATGTCGACACTGATGCATGTAAAGAAACCAGGTGAGCTAAGCAATTTTAATGAGAGGGCAACCCACTGGGACCTGTGAGCGAATCTGCAGGGTTATTTTTAGAATCAGGCTCCCACGCGGCATTCTAGCGATTACGACAGTCAAAGTTTCTGCACCCTTAACAAACTCATTATAAACTGCTTATGTATATTTCTTTTAATTTCTTATATACTGATTCCCACGGGACGAACTTAACGAAACTTGCTTGAAAGTGCAGGTGTGTTGAGGTAAGTGAGAAAGTGCCTGTGTTTAATGAGAAAGATAGAGAAATTATAACGGCTGACACACACACACACAGAGAAAAAAAGGCAAGGGAGAGAAAGAGTGAAAAGAGAAAGCGAGAGAGAGAGAGAGAGAGAGAGAGAGAGAGAGAGAGAGAGAGAGAGAGAGTTTAGAGCAAAAACGCCAAAAAGAGGGATGCCGTAAGATAACAGTGAGATAAAGGTGGGACAATGCAAGAAGAGAGAAACACATGGAGAATAGAGAAGAAGAAATTTACAGGAGAGAAGCAGGGAAGACAGTACAAGAAGGGGGAAGTCTCAATAGAAAAAAATCGTAGTCATACGGGAAGGGAATACTAAACGAGAAGAAGGCTATTATATTGCGAGACAGACACCATTATAGAAAAAAACAAAAACCAACCCTTCACATTCCAGTTAAAGGATTCAGAGAGAAAATAAAGAATGCAGTATAAGAGAAGTAATCAAATATCACTTAAACTTTACTAAATGGAAACAAGGCAACGATGATTAACATACAGATACTCTTCAAACCGGAAGTATCTCATCACTATCTGTAATCCTTCACTTTGCAGGTTGTGCTTATTTTCAGACCTGACATATTTAGAATTTTCCAAAAGTTTCGGCACTTAGTCATCCCTCAACTAACATGACGAAATTTTCATTTCTCTGTTTCAGATCTACTAAACTATTCCTCCACTACACACAAAACCTTTTTGTTTTTCTCTCCTCCTTTACACAGTACAGTGCCTCTCTCTGCAGACATAGTCCTCGATTCCAATACACCCATCTACCCATTTAGCAATAATTTCTATTTCCGTAAAAACAATCCATTGTTCCTGTCTCCCTAGGGCTATGTTTATCTTCTCTTTGCCGAGACGAACCTAAAGTTCTTGAGGGAACGAGAGAGGCACGCTATGAGGATAACTGAATCTCTCTCTCCAAAAACAACCAGGGCAAGATCGGAAGAGTACTTAGTCTGAGTGGATGTCTTAAGAGATCGTTTTCAGTGCACCAAAAAAAAAAANAAAAAAAAGAATAACTTCTACACATGATAGACGTTTCTTTGAACCAATCAACCAACCGACCGAGCCAGCCAGTCAGCCAACCAATCAGCCAGCCACCCAACGCCATTTCAAAAGCAATTAGGAAAAAAAAAGTATAAAATAACTAACCAAAAAAAAAAAACAAACAAAAACCTGATCACTAGTGGAGCTTGTATTTGAAAGTGCAGATGAAAAGGAGACATTATTTTCTAACGACGAAAAATCTCTACGCTACATAAATCCTCTTCAACTAAGGCCCAGCGGCATCCGGATATTTATAACTGCTCTAATTCTGGCGAGAGCATTCCACGAAAGTTGTTCAGCCAGTTGTCATGGAAACAAAGCTACAACTTCACTCATGTGGAGTGCTGGCAAACTTTCATCTCAATTATTTACACTCTTCTTGTCAATTCAAAAAACACTTCAAATATGGATTTGATATAACCTTTTTTCTTCTTTTTCGGTTGTCAGGACAGCATAGCGCTCCGTGGAATGGGCCGGTTGCAAAATATCACCAGTGTCAACCATCCCGCTTTGGGCCTAATCAATATCGTAATCACCAATGGATGCTTTTCCTCGTTCAAGCGTGGCAGCAGAGCGCCCCGTAGACTGAGCGGCCTCCTGCAGGCTAAAGCGCCAGTCGATCAACTCGCGACCGCTCGTGCATTCACGCTGCGCCCGGTGCAGGCCCGTGCAAGTCGTTTACCTGAACGCCCGAGTTTTATACAGAAAGTAAACGGCACTGATGAGTTCAGCGGGTAACCTGCGCACCCCATAAACGCCATTGGTAATTCATCCACAGGACGGGAGAAAACGCCCTCAGTCGTAAAAAAAAGAACTATTCGCTGGCAACTGATGAAACGAAAACCAACTATTCTAAAGTGGTGGTATCTCACAAACTCTACTTCTTAAAGACTATCATTTGGAGTTAATGAGATGGTATGAGTATGTAAGCAAAATAATATGATAATATAGAAAAACATATAATCCGGGATCTGAACATTACAGCGCGTACGCCAAGTCCTTCTGTACGTATTAAGTACCAATCTATACGAATTTACAACAGTGAGCTTTTATTTATAACTGAGGTTGGCATGAATTTTTAATATGATATTTTCTTGGTGTTGCAGTCATACTGCTCCTTACGAATCACGAATCAGACATGAATTTCACGTGTGGCTCGTAACATGCAATATCACCGTAACACCAGGAAATCAATGTGCCATTTGCACATGCCTACTCCTGCCATTGCGGTCCGTAAGAAATCTCAACTTGAAAATAAACGTTCTGTACTAGACTAATACTGCATCTCAAAAACAGTAGTGAAAAAATAATGTAGTGAATGCACCAAGACCTCACGACCTCCTGCCGCGTGCACGCCGTGCACTCAAAAAACCTGTGGTGCACACTCAGTGTTGTGCTCGGTGGTTCATCCGGGAGGCTCCTACTTCGCCTTTGCATACTCCTTCCAAGAAAAGAAAATACTCAAGAAAATAAAGTTCCAGCCAAGATAGAATAAATGCCTACAGCTTCCCGTAATTAGGGGTTGGGCAGATCTATATTCTTCAAGATTCGAATCCAGAGCTAGGATTCGATGATTCGAATCCGGATGAAGTGGGAATATTTAACCCTCAAAGACCCACAGTGCCATATGTGGCACATGACCCTGATGTTTCCGTAGCAAGTAAAATGTAGACATGACTCCTTGAAGAACCAGAGTACAATGGCACATATTATTACACAACAATAAAATAGTCTATACAGACAGTATAAAAACTATGTTAAAAAGATCTAAAATCATTTACTCAAAACATCGAAAAGAGCCGACTGTGTCACAGTAGTAACCATTATTACTCTTGGGACTTAGAGGGTTAAGGAATTTGGCGCTCCTTAAGAGTGACAAGAAAATCGCCACTAGATTCTTTACGGGTCTTTTATAATGTATTTTCGTTTTAAATAAAGCCAACGGGCTACACCTGTACATTTGGACTGGTCTAACCCTGTATTTCCGAATCAAGGTAAAAGGATTCGATATGCAATGGATTCGAAAACGAATCCGAATCGTGCCCATCATTACCCATCATTCAAGAAATAGTCTTGTTTGATTGCCGGGCGCAGAGCATGCGAAAGGAGGACCAGAGAAGACTACTACATCCTGAATATAGATTCTATTTATATTGCCTTATCCGTCATGTGTATGATCATCAAATCGAAAGTACATTAACAGGCCCACAAACTTTACCCGTCAAATTTACCAGAAAACTGCCCTTGATAANGGGGGGGGGGGGGGGGGGGGGGGGGGGGGGGGGGGGGGGGGGGGGGGGGGGGGGGGGGGGGGGGGGGGGGGGGGGGGGGGGGGGGGGGGGGGGGGGGGGGGGGGGGGGGGGGGGGGGGGGGGGGGGGGGGGGGGGGGGGGGGGGGGGGGGGGGGGGGGGGGGGGGGGGGGGGGGGGGGGGGGGGGGGGGGGGGGGGGGGGGGGGGGGGGGGGGGGGGGGGGGGGGGGGGGGGGGGGGGGGGGGGGGGGGGGGGGGGGGGGGGGGGGGGGGGGGGGGGGGGGGGGGGGGGGGGGGGGGGGGGGGGGGGGGGGGGGGGGGGGGGGGGGGGGGGGGGGGGGGGGGGGGGGGGGGGGGGGGGGGGGGGGGGGGGGGGGGGGGGGGGGGGGGGGGGGGGGGGGGGGGGGGGGGGGGGGGGGGGGGGGGGGGGGGGGGGGGGGGGGGGGGGGGGGGGGGGGGGGGGGGGGGGGGGGGGGGGGGGGGGGGGGGGGGGGGGGGGGGGGGGGGGGGGGGGGGGGGGGGGGGGGGGGGGGGGGGGGGGGGGGGGGGGGGGGGGGGGGGGGGGGGGGGGGGGGGGGGGGGGGGGGGGGGGGGGGGGGGGGGGGGGGGGGGGGGGGGGGGGGGGGGGGGGGGGGGGGGGGGGGGGGGGGGGGGGGGGGGGGGGGGGGGGGGGGGGGGGGGGGGGGGGGGGGGGGGGGGGGGGGGGGGGGGGGGGGGGGGGGGGGGGGGGGGGGGGGGGGGGGGGGGGGGGGGGGGGGGGGGGGGGGGGGGGGGGGGGGGGGGGGGGGGGGGGGGGGGGGGGGGGGGGGGGGGGGGGGGGGGGGGGGGGGGGGGGGGGGGGGGGGGGGGGGGGGGGGGGGGGGGGGGGGGGGGGGGGGGGGGGGGGGGGGGGGGGGGGGGGGGGGGGGGGGGGGGGGGGGGGGGGGGGGGGGGGGGGGGGGGGGGGGGGGGGGGGGGGGGGGGGGGGGGGGGGGGGGGGGGGGGGGGGGGGGGGGGGGGGGGGGGGGGGGGGGGGGGGGGGGGGGGGGGGGGGGGGGGGGGGGGGGGGGGGGGGGGGGGGGGGGGGGGGGGGGGGGGGGGGGGGGGGGGGGGGGGGGGGGGGGGGGGGGGGGGGGGGGGGGGGGGGGGGGGGGGGGGGGGGGGGGGGGGGGGGGGGGGGGGGGGGGGGGGGGGGGGGGGGGGGGGGGGGGGGGGGGGGGGGGGGGGGGGGGGGGGGGGGGGGGGGGGGGGGGGGGGGGGGGGGGGGGGGGGGGGGGGGGGGGGGGGGGGGGGGGGGGGGGGGGGGGGGGGGGGGGGGGGGGGGGGGGGGGGGGGGGGGGGGGGGGGGGGGGGGGGGGGGGGGGGGGGGGGGGGGGGGGGGGGGGGGGGGGGGGGGGGGGGGGGGGGGGGGGGGGGGGGGGGGGGGGGGGGGGGGGGGGGGGGGGGGGGGGGGGGGGGGGGGGGGGGGGGGGGGGGGGGGGGGGGGGGGGGGGGGGGGGGGGGGGGGGGGGGGGGGGGGGGGGGGGGGGGGGGGGGGGGGGGGGGGGGGGGGGGGGGGGGGGGGGGGGGGGGGGGGGGGGGGGGGGGGGGGGGGGGGGGGGGGGGGGGGGGGGGGGGGGGGGGGGGGGGGGGGGGGGGGGGGGGGGGGGGGGGGGGGGGGGGGGGGGGGGGGGGGGGGGGGGGGGGGGGGGGGGGGGGGGGGGGGGGGGGGGGGGGGGGGGGGGGGGGGGGGGGGGGGGGGGGGGGGGGGGGGGGGGGGGGGGGGGGGGGGGGGGGGGGGGGGGGGGGGGGGGGGGGGGGGGGGGGGGGGGGGGGGGGGGGGGGGGGGGGGGGGGGGGGGGGGGGGGGGGGGGGGGGGGGGGGGGGGGGGGGGGGGGGGGGGGGGGGGGGGGGGGGGGGGGGGGGGGGGGGGGGGGGGGGGGGGGGGGGGGGGGGGGGGGGGGGGGGGGGGGGGGGGGGGGGGGGGGGGGGGGGGGGGGGGGGGGGGGGGGGGGGGGGGGGGGGGGGGGGGGGGGGGGGGGGGGGGGAGGAGAGGCATGTGAGTAGGAGCGTGAGGGTTAGACGATAACTTACACAAGAACTCTGTTATTACGAAACTCACTGGTACCCCTTCGTATTAACCGTTATTGCACAATATCCATTCGGCCGATTAAACCCAAATATAGTTTTCGGGCTTGCTTAATGTTTCAGAACAGCTCCAGTTTCATATAAAGGATTTTCGCGATATGCGCGTCAGTGTGTGCATAATGTTATTTTCCGGAGGAAACCTCAAAGCGACTGAACTCCAGACATGTTCTAATTCCAGACTTGCCATCTTTAAAGACATTCCCCCATTTCACACTCCTCGCCTCGCCTCGATTCAACTTGACGCTGTTCTAGCCTCCCCTTTTTGCATTTGCAAGGTTGCGTAACTCCAGATGTAATTAAGGCGAGTTGTTTCCCCATCACGTCCCGATAATCCTTTTTCTCCCGCTGGGCAATGTTGGACAAGTTTATAACTTCCTTGTACTTGTTGCATGTGTGACCTCCCCCCTCCCCCCTTCCCATTCTCTCTTTCTCTCTCTCCCTTATCCACTTCTCCGAAAGGAGGAGTCAACTCGCATAACCATCATTACTAACAGAAACTTTGTCATAGACAGAGAGGTTATCAGCTTGTCCGTAGCTGAGATACACAAACCCTTGAGAATCGAACGATTTAGAACGCTATGAAAAAAAAAAAAAGGCTCTTCGAAGGCAGAAAACACAGCCTGGGGTGGTTTGGGTAGAGTTAATAAGAGACAAGGACATGTACAATCAAACTTATAAGTGAGACACGTACAATCAAACTTATAAGTGAGACACGTACAATCAAACTTATAAGTGAGCCCATTGTTCAGCATACTTATGATCCCAGTGTATGTCCTTCTTTTTGTTTTCTATACTAGTGGGAGTCAGACTGATGTTGCTTCCAAAAACAAACAAATAAAACATAGCACCAGGACACAGCAATACTCAACTGCCAATTTTACTAGTTAGCGTAAATTCTCAAGTGCAGGGTATCATAACAGTAACACTAAGCGACAGCAACTAGAACCAACAACGGAAAACACCATTCTCCAACACTCCTCGGCTGTCCAAATCTCGACCAACCACCCATTGGCATCAAGGGTTAACTTCAAGAACTGTGGCCGTATGCATAACCCACACGTTTGTTAACGCACTGCGGTAACCACGGGAAGCTCTCAAAACACTAACAGTGCTCACAGTAGTTAACGCAGTACGTTAATTAACGTATGGATTATGCATACGGCCACTGGTCTCCCCAGGTGAACCCGTCTCCATTATAAGAAAACAGCCAACCTGCGAAGACTGGAAGAGTGCCACCACCTGTGGCCGTATGCATAATCCTTGCATTAATTAACGTCTTGTGTTAACTGCAGTGAACACTACAAACAATAATGTGTTGTAAGTTTCCCGTGGTTACTGCGGTGCGTTAACCAACGTAACGATTATGTTTGCAGCCACAGTTCATCATAAAGGCCATTTGGCACGGAGAGTCTGCCAATCGCTGGAGTGAGTTTCCGGGGGGACAACCCTACACTTCCGCTCAGGACGAAATAATAGTAATGCACGTAATTGCTATGCTGTTATGCCACGTTCCGGATCGGGCCAATAAATGAAACTGATGTTGGAGAATTCGCCAGCACATCAGTCGCAACACACAGATTAGATAGAAACCCCATTGCGGGCATTTGTATGGAAGTACGAACCAGTGGCCTTGGCCTCAAGTATAATTATCATCCCTCATAGTCGTATTATATAAACGCTACAAAATGGTGGCCTTGGAGTGAGTGAATGAGTGCGTGAGTGAGTAAGAGTGAGTAAGAGTGTGTGTGTGTGTGTGTGTGTAGGATTTTTTTGGTGTTGTTTTAAAATGAGGGAGAAGGAGAAGTGATATTTTTATCTTCGAACCACAGACAAACGAGGCTCTGGATGACACCAAAGTTTCTTTAGTATATTATAATCAAGATATCAACGACAAAAATATGTCTTAGATTTGTTTGTTACTGGTCATGTGTGCTTATTTCTCGATGATTTTACTCCTGTGTGTCTAAGAAATCCACAGTAGACTGTCCTTTGTGATCATCAGCAGTCTATCTGCTGTCTCCGGTTTCAAGAAATGACTGTGTCTTTCTCCGAATGACATGTTCCATTTCCTTTCACTTTTATTACTATCGTGCGACAACATTACGCGTAGTATGCAGATCAGGGTTGAAAAGTTGACTTTATAAAGCCAATTTCTCACATCTGCATTTTTTTTAAAAAAGAAGTAATCTGACGACAAGAAATATCGTTTGACATTTTGGCTTTTTGCTGTGTTATCACAGATCTGTTTGCTTACGTTATATGGATCTGACCACAATAATTTCTTTTTTTTTTTTAATGAAGGGCAGTGTAGACGAGTGTAGATATCATTCTAAAAGTCATACTGATCTACTCCAGTCAGAGACGAACAGTATATGACAACACTTTCATGTCAACGAGATAACTTTAATGTCAAAGAGACAGTCTTGAACAAGGGTGGCAGGAGTTAAATAAAATGACAAAGCGTTTCATCATGCTATGAACAGAAAATCAAGGCTTCAGCAAAGTCTCATATTTACTTTAGAACAACTTCCTTTATAGATTAGTCAAGAATGCCATGGCTTGAAGAATGGACTGAGTGCTGGGAGCGTTCCAAGGGAAATGTATAATTAACTTAACCAGACGAGCCAGCACACGCCTAGTCGATACATAGCTATTATAATATTATTGCTGCTTGCATTAGATTGCGCAGGAACCCCGCTGACATAGGCTCCGATGTGTGAAGCACTTTATTTACAAATTCGATTTGTTCCAAGAGAGGCAGAGAATCGGACAGGGAGAAGGAGAAGAAGAAAAGGAAGTCCTAGGATGCTATGCAGTGGCAAGGCTACGGGACGTGACAAATGGGCAAACATCGATCGCTTCCCTCTATGCGCGACCCTCGTCAGCTCAACGGGTCTTTCAGGGAAGATTATCCCCCTTTTAGGTACACCAAAATGATGTCCGTCACGAGATATGGGGATCAAGACAGATGCAAACAGTACTGTGCAGTATACAATAGCCAGAAGAATGCAGGGATTTTCAAGCATTCGGCATTCCTCTATGCATTTTATCTTCAGACGTCAGAGATGGTCGGCTTTCAGCAACATGTCTTTTTCAATTTTCAGCGAGAAAAACATTTCTATAAGTGATAAAAAGAAATATTATTAACGGGAAAAAAAGCCATATCAGATCTAAAAGCCCTTCGTAAATAATAATAATAAAAAAAAAAGGCAAAAACGGAGCACTTATAAAGCCAAGCAACCTTTTTTCTAATATCTTATCACTCTGTGGCAATTATCATATAGATCTCTATCTACTAATTTATAGATTCTCTTGGTAAAAAGGTTTTTTTTGCCCTGTTTTCCCTAGCGGGTGAAGGCGGGTTTGGAAAGGTGTGTGT
>JAWQUT010000117.1:190433-202910 GCA_033807755.1 Ellobium chinense | reverse complement strand
GGGGGGGGGGGGGGGGGGGGGGAGATAAAACGACCATATCAAGTTAACATCCAGTGAGTCATTAGTAGGATATCTCTTGGGTATACTCGGCCTATACTTTCAACAACATTCGTAGAATTTGCAAGAGAGTATCAGGCTGGGGAAGTCACAGTTCCCGCATCTCTTCACTACTGATTCACTGGCTGGCTAAGGTATCTGATTGGCTTGCTCCTCTTTCAGTTCCTAAAGCCTGCAGTTCCAGAAAATGAGCTGTCAAGGCAATCGCAAGTGAAGGATATTAGACAGGACGGGGGAAGCTTAAGTTTCAGTTTTAAGAACGGAGATTGAAAGACGCCATCCTTCGGACAAACACAAATGATCTATTGTGAACATGATATTAATGTCATGCGTACATGTATTTCGTGTTTCTGACCTCTATTACTCATGACCTGGCTCTTCGTTCACCCTCACGAAGAATGGCATCTAAATACCGGCAACAACGCAATACAAAACATCATTTGGATCTGGCTCTTAATACCCAAAACTTTGGCTTGGAGGAAGAACAAAAGAAGAGGAAGGGGAGAAGCACTTTTTCCCAATTTAGCCATGTTCTTCCCCATGATAATCATCGGTGATTTCACAGCCTTCCACATATGTATACAGACACACAAGATAAAATCGTTCTTGAATGTCCTATTTCTAGCACATGGCGCGTGCCGCCGATGAGACGCATCCGTTTACTAAGAATAGCAAGAGAGAAAAACCCCATCCTGGCTCGCATGTCTTGTTTCTCTGTACTTTCCCCGACCGTCCAATCTATCACTATCAGTGCTAGGTCAATAGTGACCAACCCTGGCCCATCGACCGAGATTCTCTGAGATACGACCAGGGACTGCGGGATTATTCGAGTCTTCTGGGATGGCCATGGACTATGACGATTACCAAGTATTTACCATCTGCAAAAATGTTTACATAATCGATATCAAAAATAGGTTCTCTACGGCTTGTTTCCATATTCAGACCTAGACTACACCCAGTAATCGATATCTGCAATAATTAGGACAACCATTTTTTCAGCAATTTTGCTGCACTTTGTCTTGTTACGCTCTGAAGACATCAAAATGGAATGTTCTGTAACGTGAATCAAGAACTTTGATGGTACCTTACTTATCTCGAATCCCAGTAAACTGAAAAAAAAAAAAAAAGGCGGATATTTAGATTATCTCCAACAGTTAAACGTTTGAAGCTTGGCAGCTTTCATCGTAAATCACAAGTGCTTTGAATCATAGGCGGAGTAACACTTCCGCCAGCAACCCGCGTTCAGATATTATAACAACAGACTACTCTCAGTTACTATGTATGCACGGTCATCCTGGCATGGCAAGCCACATTTCCAACAATCAATAATTCCGCCTTCTACTTGTCCATTATCAGAGGCATAGGATTGGCTATCACTGTCTGTTACATTGGCTTTAATTGGCTGAGGCATAGTTTCTCCTTGTAAGCGAGATGTCATGACGCAATCACAATTAAATAACAGAATGTCAAAGCAAAAAATAGTAACAAAAATAATAATGATATTTTTTTTTTCAGCACAGTCTTCTCTTGGTTCATTCTTAGCATTGTCAATTCTTTCTACGAAAATGTCAATAGATGACAAAATTTATGAAAATATTGGAACCCTGATGGCTTGACTCAATCCTATCCTTTGCGTACCCATTTTAAAAGTCCTAGCTGTTCTGTTTCTGATAACAAGCACTCTGGAAAGCACAGAACTTCTGATAACATACCCTCTTATAACTTGGTCCGAAATATGGGCGTGTTATCAGTATTACACTGTAATGTTATGATCTGCCATAAATATTAGAATTAGAAAACGTTCCTTTCTTGGGTACTATAATTATGCACTCAACAGATAGTGTGACAGGAGGAAGATAAAGACAAAAACAAAACAAAACAAAACAAAAAAAAATATCCAAAATGTGTAACCTCAAGAAAGGGATAGCAAAGCGCGATTGTTACAAATGAATTGGTATCGCCCACCCTCAGGCAGAAATAAAGGTCAGTCTTGGCTACTCGTCCACTCATCACAACTCTGTCTCATGCACAGACGACAGAAAACCGCCCCATGGGAGGCCACCTGCTATTGGAGCCATTTCCGGCTGCGGCCATTGATTTTGCTCCAAGTAGTGGGGAGTGACTCGTCAGAGAGTGCTGAGCCCCTGTCAAGGCCATCAATTAAGTCTGGTGACAATGAAACAGAGTTATCTGTTCATCCCCATTGAAAGCACCGGCACAGACCTAAGAAAGGGAAATCATCTTCTCCTTGTTTTTCTTCCATCTCCCCAGAAATGTCACTAGTCTATAATGAGGAACGAAATCCTCTCTGATATTCATATCGATCATATTTACGAAATCTTGCCGCTGAATCAGTTTCTCCCGATTTCTTTGATATATTACATTCTCAGCCGCCACCTCCCCCCCCNCCCCCCCCAACTCCAACCTACCCTTCTTCAGATTCACTCACATGTTATGCTCTGATGAAAATCACACTATGCACAAAATACAAGATCAGACAGCAATTAATTTAATGTGGACTGGCATCACTTTCAACACATGGGACGTTCAACGACATAGAATGTTCTACACAGTCCTCATGAAGACCTACTCATCTTGATGCCAGCAAAGCCTCACGAGAAATATGCTAAGCTGGTCATCACACCAGCGGCACAATCGAGGATATTAATACAGAAAGAACCAAACTGACGAGAGCCCGCTTTGCACTATTATATTATGGGAGTAAACGATTACTGGAAACTTGCAGGAAACACCCGAAATGAAGTCCAGTTACTTCAAATTCACAGTGCATTTATACTCTCGATCAGATATCGATGATACTAAAACAAAAGAAATTAGTCCATCCCTCCTCTCTCTCTCTCTCTCTCCCTCCCCCCCCCCCCCCCCCCCCCNATAACAATAACACTCCCCCCTCCCCCTTTCCACTGTGGTTATTCCAAAGTGAGTTTCGACCCGAGTGTGGTTTTGGGCAGAGTACGTTCGTACACAAAATTTGTGTCTACAGAATCCTCGGATCCAAAGAATTAACTCTTGCCCTTGAATCGTTTGTCCGTATTCGAATCCATGCAAATCGAGGCCACAGTTCCTCTCATATTAAATTGACTTGATTGCCCCCTCCCCTCCCCCTACAACCCGTTCTGACCTGAATTCGAATTTCGAGATTCATGTATGGGTACCACGAATCTGCTGATTCGAAGGTCTTCGAATCTCGAAATATTTGTCTATCTCTAGCGTGATACTCCCAAAGATATTGCCATGCTCAGGTCTGTCTGCGGTCCATGATCCCACATTCCAGCACTGACAGCAACCAGCGAGTACCAAGTCTGACACGTGTAACCTCTCGGAGCATTCATTCATTGAGACACTGAGTCTACCTGTCCAACACCAGCTGCCCGGCTCAAAACACCTCTGGCAATACTCTACCATGTACTGAGCTGACACGGATGTGTACAATAGTGTACATTCTCTCTGCTCCCACATAAAAAGGTATCCGTATCATTTCCTTGCTCGTTCAGCTGAAACTTAGTGAAACGCTGACTGCCTTTTCTAACTTTTCATGGAAATCCAAGTTTTGTGAAAATAACCACTTCCATAGCATACGGANGGGGGTTGATGGGGTAAGAGGGGGCGCACGCCATTTGCGGCTGTGATAAACTCTTAAACCGCAAGCCGCATATTTCTACTAGTGCCATCAACCTGAGGGAACATCGCAAATTCAGGTTGAGCGTCAATCAATATCTTCTCCCCAGAAAATAACTGTAGAAAGTTTGTCCTCGCCATCGTCTCGTCTCTACTTTCAACTTTGATTTCCGTTTATGATTTCCCCTCCATTTCCTCAATTTCATGCTTGTGGTTAAAGCGCTTTGGCGCGAAAAATGAAATGTACATTTATTTCGTCTCTCTCAGCACGACACTCCCTTTCGAAGAATGGATCCAGCTGTTTGCTATGTACCGCATAATTGCAACTAGGGACGTTCATACGTCCCTCTATAAGAGGAGTATGTGGCCACTGAGCGTGTGTAAGTTTAGACACCGTGTCTGGTATGCTGCTAGGTTGCAGTGCAGTGCTACACACCTAGGTGTACACGATACTCTTCCCGCCATTACTCCCCTCCCCCATCTCAGATCTGTATAAACAAACTGCCTCGCCACCACCTTCCCCATTGCCCCCCTGGGTCGCCCACTTCATGGACGTCTCTATAGTTTCTGATACTGCGTGCTTTCCACCTCCTATTACCTATAGTCTATTCAAGTCGTAGTGCAGATTCCAATGGTATGGATACCATGGATGCCACAGTTTGTGATGTAAGCCTAAGCATTGCCTTTAGCCTCCAGTGCGCTAGGCGCAGGAGAGACTTAGGCTACGAAACGTGGAGACGAAATGTCGTATCAAACTGTAACAGGTGTTTGAGTCAACCAATAACTGTAATTTGCATCAATCTGTTCCACCAGTCAAGCATAAAACTGCATATCAGCGAAAAAAAACCCAAAAAACAAGAAACAACAAACTGCACATCGGGACAAGCAACCCAGCAGAAACTTTCAAAATATGTCTGGGTTCATGCATACATTTGATAAATGGTAGGATCCACCAATGGAGTAAATTTCGATCATCCGGTGTTGGATACGCCTCCGGATTTCTCGTCGCAGCTGAAGTACCGGTGTAATAGGCTTCGAATGATAGTTAGGAAAGAGAGTAAGCATGGAGTTATGCCGAATGCGGTGTGTTTGTTTGATACACTATGGAGGGACACACCTTCTTATCATTGGTCATGAGTGGATTTGTATCGGACAGTGTAGAAAGAAGGAGAGGGGATGGGGACACGAGAATAAGATGAAAGAGAACGCGGATAGAAAAAGCCAACGAGGCAGCCAGTCAGCAAGCTGGGCGGAAGGACGGATAGTGGATGGATGGATAAATGGATGGGTGAAGAGATAGAAAGGTAGTTAAAATACCAGACAAACAGATGCAAATCATAGGTGGGCACTCTTGTCCCAAACAATCCAAGCCTGCATCATGAACATGTAAACACACCGGGCACATTCCGTTCCTGCCCTCCGACATGGACTCGATCATTAGATCTACCTGCATANGGGGGGGGGGGGGGGAAGAGAGACGGAGTGATATAGAGAGAAAAGTGTCATGACGTTCTCGGCATCCTATCATGCACGATGTTACCAGAGACAGGTCAAGTAGGACTCCTGGCAGATCCGGATTCAAAGAGCCACCATTTCCCTTATGCGTGGGTTAGGGTTAGGGGCTGTGTTAGGAAAGAGCAAACAAACATGAGAGAGTTCATAGATAGGACTATCATATGGCCTGTATTAAGGGTGTTTTTTTTTTCTTTTCTAACCTTCTATCCCTAACTCCGACTCTAACCCTAAACCAAACCCTAGTTGCGAGTTTCTGACTATTTAATTGTCTCAAGAACACAATAAATACAGTGTATGGGACAACCGAAATGTGCAAATCTCATCCCTATAAATGAGTATAAAATTGAGCCTTTTCTAAGAGACTAGACAACATAAGAATATGCAGCTTAGATCAAGATCTTGAACGGGCTAAGAAAACATCAGCTGCCCCGCGGCAGCCCTGCTGTTGCGTGGCACATGTAAAAAAAACACTGCCGCAGGCATTGGAAAGTGTCATATTAATACGGGACATAAGAATGATTGATGATACCCTGCGTTGTCTTCAAGCTGGGTCTCAAAATGTGTTATCATGTATCTCTATGCCACTCCGCACTGTCACGGCATATCCGTTGAACACACTTTCAACACTGCGCTTCAGGAATAGGCCATTTTCAAGCAATCAACTCCATCGAAGCTGTGTTTCTTCCTTTTTAAGCAGGACTGTAAATGTACATAGAAGTCATCAAATATCGTTCCGAAAATAAAGGATGCCTCTGCCAATTAAAGCCTTAAAGCCAATGTAATAATCATATTTCTCTTCACCATGGAAAAATATAAAATCAAAGTAATCAGTGTTTTCTCCAGGTCGTATGAGTTGGGGGAGACATTTCCCCTGAGTCATAAATTTGACTGGGAAGGAGGGAGGGGATCTGTAAACTTGTCGCGGGGTTTTACAATTTCCTCAAGTAATACAAACTTTTGAGTGCAAAAAAAGAAGGGGAGACCGCGTAAATTGAATTGTAAAGGGAGATTTTGAAATTTAGGGGGCGAATCGCGTCATCGCTCGGAATATGCATGCATAAGAATTGAATGTCTATGATGAATGCATGGGAAGGCAGAAGGGTTGATTGTGGATATGACGACAGGTAGATAGCGTAGGACCGATTTGCGAATGAGGACGAGAAATATTTACACTGTGCCTTGCGGGGGTGGGGACCAAGCCTTCCGCTTAACATGCCGAAGCAAGATTTCAGATGTCCTATGTGACTGGAGCATGAAAATACATGCTGTCTGAGCTGCTGTGTCAGGCCTGTTTTACGTTGGTGGGGAGCCTTTACGTGTACTGTATTTTCGAGTCCGGATCACCTACAGACTGTTATGGGACAGGTAGGCATGCGCATAAATCATACAGATGACATATCCTGGTGGTATGATAATATTGGACGGTATGAACTAGTTGTTGAAATCAAATCTAATATTTAGATCTAGTCTAGTTCGTAACGTGCAATATGCTTGAACATCAGAAAATAATAACTGCGCATACCTACCTTCGCCATAACCGTTCGTAAGGGATCCTAGTGTAAACATATTAAATCTTTAATTAAGAAACTTCCTTCTGCGAAAAGGACACGTATAACAGTCGTAAAAGGGAGGCAGAGGAGAAGACAGGAGTTGAGGACAAGACAGGGCGGGATCGGGGTAAACTTGTTAACCTTTAGCGGTGGTGACATAGGCGGAAGTCATTAACCCAAGTCCTAACCATAATATCCATCGAGATGGGGTCCCTAACCTTAGTACCCATCGATGAGGATTCATAGCACTAGCAGTGGCACTGCTGTCAATAAAAGCCATCGCCATGGAAAGTACACTGGAAAATAACCAGTGTGTTCTCAATATCACAGGAGTTGGGCAGGAGTTGGAAGAAACATTCCCCCTTCCTCATAAACTTGAGGTGGGGGAGGGGGGAATGTGTACATTTTTAGAGGGATTTCAAGTTTTTTCCTGAAGTATTGAAAACTTTAAAAAGCAGAAAACCAGGGGGAAGGGGGAGCATGGCGCGTGTTCAATGTATTTTTATTAGGGACGATTTTGAAATTAAGAGAGGAATCACGCGATCTGGAGAAAAGACTTTACAGCAAGTAATGCAACAAAATTTCAATTCTTAAGTAATATTTAATGTCCCCCAAGACCAGCTACCTATTTGGAGTCAGGCTAAATCTTTTGGCAGGCTGAAATACTGTTGTGAAATCAATTATACTGTAATGCATGCAGTATTTTTCTCATTAGCAATGAAACCTGCCAATCCCTTTTTACCTGTTGATCTTTTCATTTTTTTGTCAAATTTCAAGCCATAAGCTGTCATGAATGCAAAAGTAAGAAAAAAGAAAATCCTTTGATGACGAGAGCCTTAGCACTTTTAGCACACTGAGGAAAAAGAGAAAAACTTGTTTGCGTTAGACTACCAGGCATAGTTCTAGGCCTAATCCTCCAATCCAAAAAGCGAATGCCCGCAACCTCTGAGCTGAGAAAGTACTTTATTTTTTTTTCATTATGCTACTGACACGCATCAACGCTCTAGTCACTCTCCATGCAAAGTCTACACAAGTGGCGTCGCTATGGGGGTGTATGAGGACACTGTCCGCCCCCGCCCCCCATTAAAATTCCTTCACCCCGAGATGTCTCCAGTCGAGCCCAATCTGCCTCCTATGACTACTAAATCTTTAGGCAGAAGAGTTCATCTCCAAATCAAGAATCAGTGTGTCCTCCTCCCCCTCCCCCAAAATATAACGCCCCTGGTCAGAGGTTAGAAATTGGATAACAGCAAAGTGTGTCAGGTCAGCCAACCATACAGTCCCGACCGTGTCTGGAGCAAGCCTGGAGCGTACACACACAGTGAAGACTTGCATAGTAGTATTAGTAGTCTAGTAGTCTAGTACACAGCAGCAATACCATACCAATCTTACAATGCAGCAGCAGCCCACATACTGAATTAATATCTTTCGCCAGGTTCTACAATGGTGTCAGTTGTGTTAGGGAGTTTTGGATTTGGGAGTGTGAGTTTCTTTTGTGCTCTCGTCAGATGCTCTGGAGATGTGGGTGGCTCAATGTACCTCAATGTACAAGATACTGTTTACTGTTTGTGTTTGACTTTAATGCTCCTTTTCAAACAGTTCTTGTTGCACATATGTCAGAGATAACACCTGGGCTCTTATCAGGCAGTCGTTAGAAAGGTGCTTTTGGAAGGTTACAATACATTTCCCGAAATTTATTTAATCCTGTTATAATCCAGCCATACGATTCCCGAAAAAGTAGTATACATTTCCCGAAAAGTCTCTCCTTCTCTTAGCCAAATGCATGTGACAATTTTTAGCAGGTTTACATTACGGTACACATGCACGAGGAGGTGGAAGGAAGTCGATTTGGATATTAATTGTAATGTGTTGATTTCTTATTGTTAAAAGTCGCAGTTAAGAAATTAGTCTATTTACAAGTGGGCAGGCTGGTGGCGCATGGCCATTTTAATGCACATACATCTGGAGTGGAATTTTTTTTTTCATCATATATGATTGTTGTAGTTCCTTCAGGAAAGCTTCACTATCTTTTGCGCGCTTGGATTGCAGAATCGCATTGATTTGCACGGGCAGAACAGTAACTTTTGCCAATTGTTTGTTTCACTGTAAATATAACTGTAGTCTACGTGTAGAACGAATACGAGGGAAGAAAATAAGCGAGGTGTAAACACCTTAATAAACCGGTCTGCCTTTTCGGGAATCGTAAACAAAATTTCGGGAAATGAAACTTTGGCACTTGAGAAACGTTTTTCGGGAAATGAAAAGTCTAATGACGTAAATTTCGGCAAATGTAATGCTTCCTTTTGGAACACTGCAACAAATACTCAAAAAGAAACGTATTGCCGGCAGGATTTGAACCTGAGACCTTTCATGCCAAAAGACAAATGCTCTATCCTTCTGCCACCTCGCAAGCCAATTTGCACAGAGATTATTTTGGGGTTTAAAACATTGTGGACCAACGCACTGCAGAACCATTTCACATGGGGGATCTTAAGTAAATTATATAACCTCCATCCTCATGATTTACCATCCCCTGTCCCCATACCCGTCCACTTCCCAATGTATGGAAACCTACAATTATCAAACAGGTATTTCCATTTACTGCTTCTTAGGAAACAGAAGCATTTCACAACTGGGTAAAAGTTGAGTCAAATGGTTTGACTTTGAATCAATTTTGACATGATTCACAAAAATGACTCAACTTGTTCTTGGCCATACACTGACTTGTGCTGATTTTATGAAAGAGAAAGGACTTGACCTAGTTCTGCAACTGCAGCTTTGCCATCTCCTGGGGACCAGCACTGACTAACACAGAAACCTACAGAAACCCATCATGGAAGCTCTTCTATGGAACACTAGCACTTCCAACAATCAGTGCAGTGGCATTCATGATTCATAACTAATATTACCACTGACATTTACCTACTGTGGCACCCTCCCCTGATCAGACTCAGAGGGTGCAGAAAAGAAAAATGTTTCAAATTAGTTTGGTAATATAAATTACCAGTGAGCTGACAGCATGGCACTTCAAAGCAGGTGGTTCACACTATGTTAATTACCCTTTCATTTTCAGCCCCAAGACTCTCTTATGATGTAAATGTGTGATACAGCTTAATAGCACTTGTATACACTAAGGCAACATAAACTTGGACATGATATTTATGTGACTGTGGCTCATAAAGAGTTAATGAGGAAAATAATTCTTTTATTGTTATTGCGTTAATTTCACAACTATATGATGTATGTCTTTGCTCAAAGACTGGCAAATGTCATTATCTGAAGCAAAAGTGTGTTAACAAATGTCCTTCAAATAAACAGATATTGTGCCTAATAACAATATCAGCATTGTACTGTGCAATATCATACTACAATGCTTTAACACTGACCATGCAGATTTTCCCTTTGTATCTTGAAATCTTATTACATAAGAAATAAAAAGTTCAGTGCATGATCAGAATATTCCAAAAAGTCCCACCAAAATATTCATAATAGAACAATAACAACAACAATTGAGACATATATCTCATTTGTTCCACCAAATGAGTTTACACAGAAAATCTCAATACTAGACTATAAGCCTACTGGTCTAGTCTAGTATTACAATCATTTTTTTTTAGGGGGTCAAACTTAAGTTCTGTACTCTGTAACTCCTCCTATCCCTCCCCCTTTCCACCTGTTGCCTTATAATGAATGAATGACAAAAGTGAATTTCCAAACAAAGTTTTTGTCTGTCACATATTTTTCTTTTGGCTTTCTCTTGCTCTCTCGGGACAGCACCGCAGTGATAATGATATAGAGAGTCTAGTTCATTTAATCTTAGATTAGTGATCGAATTCGTGCATTCTCTTACGACAGGTCGGATCCGTGTGTTGCAATTCAATGATCTACCTCGACTCCAGATTTAGTAATCATCAATAAAAGTAACGCAGTCGGGATACTTACCCAATAAAGGAAGTTGAAGGCGAACATCAAGTACTTGATACAGGTATAACATCCTCCGAGCGCCATTTTCGATGATTACAATACGCTTCAAACTTTATTCCAAAAAAGAATACACAAAGAATCAAATAATATCCACACTAAACTCGACTCCAAATAATATTCTTGCTGCCACTGAGCTGAGAAAACAGTTGCTGCTGCTTCTAACACTAGTCAGCGTTGCACGCAAAGCACTCGCTTTCAGCCTCCACTGTTGGCAACCAATTCAAAGATTGAGACCTGTGCCGGAACGAGTAAGGTGATGAAAAACACTCACTAGGGAGAGACCCGACGAAACGAAAGTATGTCAAGTGTATTCAGTGGTAGGCGGCGAACCCAATGGCCTAAATAAGCGATTCGATGGAGCGAGTGACGAAAACTTGAACAGACACAGCAATAACCTGTTGCACTTCCTATGTGAGGGGTTTGTGCCAGCAATTCATAACAATGTTACGTCACTCCAAATTTAGGAATGCGGGGAGACGGGCCTTTTTTTTTTTTTTCAAGGGAAGTAACAAAAATAAATGCGCTATTTCTTGTGCCCGAGAAGGGTTGTTTTCCTTGGGTGTCAAATAATTTTTTTTTTGGCATTTGGATTGGATGCTCAATTCTGATCGTACATTTACTAGAGTAAAGGCAGGTCGTTGTGTCAAGACGCTGCTTGCGCCAGGGATCACTCGTTACACTTTCCGTAGGTCTGATAGCGATCTTGTATGTGCATGTAGAAGTTGAAAACTGTTGTTTTTGTTTTCAAGATCAGCATCAGACTAAAAGAAAGCTTAATGAGTGACCCTTAGCTCATGTACAGCCCAGTCACAACGACCTGCCTTCACTCAAGAAGACCATCTCTTGAGATTCTCTCAAGGATTAGTGTATTTGATTTAGTGTTAAAGTAGGAACAGGGACAAGAAGACACTTCGGGAGAATCTGTAGACACTATATAGGGATCTTTCTCTCTCTTTTTTTTTTCTTTCCTCTCGGCTAATGTACTTATTGTGTTTTCTTGGAAATGTTATTCTTGGTAATGATTATCACTGTGTAAGTGTGAAGCAAAGTGTTTGGCGTGTGCCTAATAAAGATTTGAACTTTGAAATTTAAATTTCTCTAGAGGTGCTTTCTCTTCCCTAACCCTATATAAATACACACAAATTTTCTTGTTTGCGGGAAAAGGGNGGGGGGGGGGGGGGAAGGAACAGTGGACGAGTGCCTCCATCTCCATGGACGGGTAGGCGCAGAATTCACCCATGGCAGCCACAAAGGACTCGCTCACACAAATGGTCGCACAATCTCCCGAAATGGCAATCGTTCTAGGCAAGAGTGCTTGGAGAGGGGAAGGGAGAAGGGCGGTTACTACTACCGTTCACCGCTTCTTTATTAGCCCCCACAGCACCATCCTCTTATTCATCATTATTACTGCTGCGATACTCTTTCTCTCTGGCCTCTCTTTCTCATACTGAACTTCCTTATACTTAAAGCATGTGTAGAAGCGTTTTTTTTTTTTCAAAGAGGAAGCAAACTTGCCAGAACGATATCTACATGCATGCTTGTTCATCAGATGTTAAGAGCACTGCAGTTACCACCAAGGCTATCACCACCACCACCACCACCACAATCACTAGATAAAGGAGAAGAGGAAAAAGGAAGAGGAGAAAGAGAAGGCCAAGAAGAAGAAGAGGATGAGGAAGAAGCGAAGAAGAAGAATGTGTTCGATCCTCATTGTGAGCATTTTTTTTTGTTT
>JAWQUT010000117.1:157134-190405 GCA_033807755.1 Ellobium chinense | reverse complement strand
GGATGAATGAATAAAGAACCTAAAAACATGCATGTTTTTAGGTTCTTTATTCATTCATCCCCTTGCTCCTCTTAACCTTTTCAGTATCATTCACATGTCTTCTTTTATTTTGAACATTTTTATTTTATAATGGAAGCATAAAAAACACAAGTGTACCGCAATTAGCAGATTCCCATGCTGGATCTGCGACCACCATTGTCTTAGGACGAGCTACAGGACACAACCGAAAACAGCAAAATTCTGCCATTCACCCTTTCATCCCAGAAAGACAGAGAACAACTGCAAAATATAGGTTTGGAATGTTGCGTTCTTTAATACAATAACAAAACTGATCAGTCTATGGAGCAGTTCAGGCCTGATTAATTTAGAAAACAAATGTTTGGGACAATATTAAGAGCTACAGATATGAAGATGTCAATAGCACTCGGTATTTAGGTATGCAATTTTAAATAAAATCACAAAACTGGCCTTGGGGAGGGGGTATAGGGACTGGATTTGAATTTCAAAGGGTTAGATAAGTGCAAATACATTTGTAGACTCAGAATAGGTGAGGTTTAGCCACTGAAGTATAAACTTCGTGGTTATTGCTAGGTGGGTAAGGTTACCTTATTTACAGAGAGAAAAGGCCGAAACTACTAGGTAGCCTGCTTCACTGCCTAAGTTCTCAGAATCTAACTGGTTAGGGGCATTTTTCTCTGTGTCAAAAGTTGGAGGAGAAACTAAACAACATATTTTGAAAGTATTTTGGCTTGGGAACCCTGGACATATTAATGAACGGTGTAAAAACCTTATATAGCCAACAGTGAAAAAAACATTGGCATCTTCATACCTACAGATGGTGAACGTTATACTAGTAGTGCTGATGGCACTTTCATCATTCATCGGATTCGCTCATCCTATTTCCTAATGAAATATTCCTACCTGTAGGTTAATGAGCTCATGGTAATTTGGTGATAATATCAGCACTTGCAAACAAATGAAATAGCGAAGGGGTTAAATCTTGAGTCTAGCAAACAGTCCCTAATATTCTTGAATGAAAACAAAATCGCATTGTCTCAAACAAAAAAAAAAACAAAACATGATAGAATGGAAACGTCATTTATGACATATAAATTAAATTATTAGTATTGTCTCCTCGTCGTGAAACATTTCATCGAATATAATATCAGTAAAAGTTACAAGATACTAAGATGAAACATATATGAAAGTTAGTCTACTTGATGAAACAAACATAAGGAAATCAAAGTAAGACATGTTAGGAGAAATAATTAGGATCACCATACGGTGTACTTCATATTTTCGAAGTCAGGCTATCCATGGTCATCAACAACAGCATTGATAACAAACCAGTAAATACAAGGACTTCATGCATTTCTAGACATGAATAAGTAAATAGAATTTAACTAATCAAAGTGAAAAAGATACCATACTCTTAAAGAGTGTATATATGTTTTGAGACACCCTATACCAAAGTATAGTAGAAATGCAACCCTCAGTACGAGGAGAGTCCACCTGGGCTTAGAGCTGCATTTGTTTGATGTTTGTAGTTTGACAAAAGAGGAAGCCACACCCCTTCCTTTTATTCTGTGGGCAGTCCTTAGCAAAGGGTGCGCTTCATATTGGTGCGCTTCATATTGGTGCGCACCAGTCACATGAAAAAGGGTGCACACCTACTAGAAGTTTGCTAGAAATGTGTCGTCCTCTGTACACATCCAGAGGAAAAGGGAAAAGCTCGTTGCGGCAAAATCTACGGTCTCAAATTTGTGTGTGGAACATCTTATCAACGGCCTTGTGTCGGAGGATGTGGAACAAGATCAATAGAGGTCTGTATGGTAAGGAAGTAAGTAAGGAATGAGGCAAAGATGTAGCCTAAGTATAGCAAACACTACTTGCAAGTCTCTTCATTTTTTTCCTGTGTCTTCCGGATTTTTCGCACCCATCTTGGTTTGCCTAAAGACTGATACTTCCTTTGCAAATGAAGGGGTGTGGCTTCCCATGTTGTCAAATTGCAAGAACCAAACAAACGTAGCCCAGGATTTGCATGCAGACACTCTGGAGAGGATAGGATAGATCTACGTTTAGTGCTGGGATTCGAGCTCCTCACCAGAGTCCATGAGAAGATTATCCATGAAGTCTACAAACTTGGGTGATGTCAAGGTGGAGAGCGCAGAAAAAGCTTTCACATATGCCAGTGGCCATTGCACTATTGGAAACTGCCATTTACGATACCAAGTTTTACTTCCTTACGAATGTATAAATGTTCTGCAGTTGTAGAAATTCAGGCGAGTTTTGTCGTCATCAGCACTATCTGTGCCAAGAATCTCGTCAAATCTGATCTGGCAGGTGTGGCTGGTTTTACTAAAGAGATTGGTAAAAATGACGTCCCTGGGGTGGCTTATGAAACTGGCAAAGTCAAAGTGGGTTGTGCTGGCCTTCGTCCATTCCTTTGCAGCAACAGAAAGACCTTTGAACATGAGCATGTCTTGTATAATATTTGGCAGTCCGGTGCCACGGACCCTTTCCTCACGACACCAACCGGAGCCAATGGCGTCCGAGACGGTGACAAAGCACAGAGTCCACAAGGACCATGGTTGCGAGAAAAGGGACGTCAAGTAACGTGACGGACGTTTGCCTCTTCTGTTTCTCTCCTCGAAGTATGCAAGATCCATAACTTGCAGGAGATGATCGTAATTGAAAAATTTGTACATATAAAGATCAAATCTTGTGAGAAAAATATTTTCTACTATGCTCTCCAAGACCAGACGGCGAGGATACATCAAAGCGACCATAAAGGCAGACGCTACTGGTAGCGTGAAGGCTTTACCGCGAGATGAAATTTGAAAGTTCCAAAACAAGGCGGGGGCTACAGTATTCTGAGCCAGTACCGACGCCAAGGTCAGGTCGTATTCAGCCAGGAGTTCAAGAAAAGCCAAGTTACAGTAAGGAGAGTATGTCGTTTTCCCACCAGCGCTTATAAGATTCCGCATAAGGGCATATGTCTTTTGTCTGTGGCGCCAGTCCTCAAAGTGACCTGGCTCTTCGAGTGTTTTGGCGCCATTCATGTCTTGCAAAGGAGAGGCAACCTGCGTGTTCCATCCTTTGGTGTCAGAATGGACACACCGAGCTCCATCGGACTCCACTGGGGTGAAGACAGGGGCAGCGTGTAGAAGTGGATCATGCCAAATATGAGGATGAACCCTGGAGAAATAACTGAGGTCTTTGCATAAAGACGTAAGTGCAGTGTCCCCTTTATTGTTCACAGCATTGATGTCAACGCCATTTGCCAAGGCGAAGTACACGAAGTCCCAGCTATGCTTGTCCACGGCATTGTGAAGAAGAGTATTACCTTGTCTGTTTTTTTGGTTGATGTGTGCGCCATTTTCCCTCAGGGCGTCAAGGAAAGACCCGGTCTTCTTGGAACTAATAGCCTCCCACAGTGCTGTCTCCCCATCCTTGTTAAGCTCGTTTATGTCGAACCCACATTCCACTAGTACCCGCACAACGTTTTTAGACCGAGCAAAAAACAATGCAGAATGCTCTCCAAGATGTTCCGCTTTAAGAGCTTTTATATTAACATCTTCGTCTTCACAAAACATTTTGATCAGTTTCAGTTTGTTCTCTCTCAAAGCTTTGATAAAGAGTCTGTCTTTAGAATCTTTCAAATCAAATTTGTTCATCACGCACCTCATGATTCTGGCATCATCATACCAGGAAGCAATTCTCGTAATGTGTGCAAGATCCGACAGTGTCAGGTTCAGCTCCTCTGGTTTTGAAGATTGTAACATATTATACATTTCCTCGAGGTCGTTCTTTTCAATAGCTTCGAGCAGACGGCGAGACACATCCGGGCATCCATTGGTATCATCCATTCGATGGCCGCAAGAATCTGGGAAAAAATAATTAAGAGACTTTTACTGTATTTCTGATCCATAATTGCTGATGCTCGGAGCAAACAGACAGAATCGCCATCTTTTCATGTATGACAAGTAAAGCAAAATAGTAATTACACAATCTTAGAATGGGATTGCTATGTAAGTTAATTTATGGAGAGGGAATACTTGAGTCCCATAGATTGACGACAGTCCTTGTGTAATGAACTATTCTAGTGTGCAAGGGCGTAGTATAGTCATAACTGTGTGTTGAAGCTCCGTAAAATCCTAACACCAACAAACCTACATACAGGCTAATGAGTCATGTAATTTGATGACATTAGCTCTTGAAAAACTCTGGGCTATGTTTATTTGATCCCTGCAGATAAACGAGAGAAGCGGCCCTTTTATTTGGCGGGAGACCCCTCGGAGATTCTAAGCAACAGGAAATCATTTTAAGTCTCCAAGCACACAAAAATGGCCGCGACTGTTGAGGAAGAGCTAGGCAAGAGTACACTGCTTCCGAATGAGACACACATCTGATGCTCCTGTCTCAACAGGCATTAGGGTTGGGGACTCGCCTAAATTGACGTTCATGTCTCGATGGGCATTAGAGCAAGGTTAGGACGAGGGGAAGGAATTCCGAATTAGACTCACACCTGATGCACCTGTATCGATAGACATTAGAGGTAGGTAATCGCTTCGACCAGCGCTCTTGAGTCCATGGGCATTAAGATTAGGGTTCAGGGTCGTATTAGTGCACATGCGTTCCGTCTAGGGGTGTGGGTCTTTCGGAACTCCGTCCTGTCAGGAGTAGGGTTAAGAGTGTATTACTTTAGTAGGTTTGGGTTCCAGTTTTTCGGAATTCCGACCGTCACACCTAACACCTACATACTCGGTGTCATGTAGCCAGTCAAAATGGGGCTTTTGTCGCTAATCTAGGAACTGAGATAATAATATAAGACTCTAAAAGTGAAAAGTTTTGTTTGTTGTAGCTAACGATCGTAAAATCATTATAATAATAATAATTGAATAACAAGTGCATTTATATAGCGCTTTACCCCCGGAGAGCTCGAAGCGCTTTACATTTATAGCCACATGCACACGTACTCAACACAAACACACAAACTTACACTCGCAGCACTTGCACGCAAACAGATACAAGTCGTATTCCTATGCCCCCCAAAAAACACTGATTTTATGGGCAAATGGCCAGTAATTGTTGCTATATCTGAGATTTTGTGAGGCTCGTCGGATAAATTATATATAATGTAAAATTGTTCTTCAATCGCCCATTTTCTCAGAATTTCTGTCCATGACATGGGGTAACCTCTTTAAATTCCGATCTAGATCTGTAAGTCAAGTTTAAATTTCTAATGAGCCTCAATGTTTATCTAATCATGGCTTACCTGACAGTTGGATTAATCAATGTAAGCCTTCAATCGCGGCCACAAGTCGAGCGAGAGTTCCAGACGACGAGCAATGTGAAGAAAACAGTCAAGTCTTCTTCGAAGTCAGGGAACAAAGCCCCGGCCTATAAATTCAGATCCTAAGCAAACATTATTGTGTGATGATTTTTATGATTTGAAATCAACATAGGCCTACCGAAATTCAACGAAGGTAAAAGTCGAATATTCCACACCATTTTTTGGACTTACAACAATTCATGAATCAGTGGCGGATTTAGGAATTCTCCTTGGAGGCAAGTAAGGGTGAGGTGTAGGAAGGAAGAGACACCACCTGCCTCACAATCTGTCGTCTTCACATCTTACAAATGAATAGATGCTTCCCATCAACTTCTTATGTATAAACAATTTAAAAGGAAACATATGTGCCATCTCATGCCCTCAGTGGGCCTAGGCCAGAGTTCTGGCTGGGGTTCAGTTCTTCTATTGACACTGTAAAAAAAGGTCTCCGAAAATCCTTTTTTCCACCAGTTTTAACACTTTCTTCAAATTCAGTAAATTCTTACTGTGCTGCTGTGTAAACTTACTTCTCCCCGGTGTAGATGGAGAGGTGGGAAGGGCACTGCTGGGGTGAGATGGGGTGGGGTGGGGAGAGGGGTTTATTGCCAGATCCGCCAATGACTAACTAAATTGTTGCTCTTGGCTACAGGATTTCTGAGCTGGGTTTTGTCTTTAAAATAATCGACTCCTATGAGGTAGTGAGTGCTGATCATCATAATAAATTTACGAGTGTTGAGAAAGGAAGAGAGAGAGAGAGAGAGAGAGAGAGAGAGAGAGAGAGAGAGAGAGAGAGGAAGGATAGAATGTGAATTGTTAAAAATATTGTTATTTTGCTCATTTACAACAGATAGTTGTCTGAGCTCAGTAAAACTATTGTTATTGTTACTGACAAGTGGTCAAAATGACTTGTTGGAACATTTTTAACTCCGAGAATAAAAAAGAAACACATTTTATTGTGATTTTAGTGTATGTGTGTGTGTTTGCGTTCGCGCACACATGCTATGTGCGTATGTATATGTGTGTGTATGTGTGTGTGTGTGTGTGTGTGTGTGTGTGTTTGTGTGTGTTTGTGTGTGTGCGCACGCGCGCGCGCTGAATTTAAACCTCGTGCGGTCGCCGTTTAGTTGCAACCCCTAGGTAGCGTGGATAAAGTTGCGATAAATAGAAGGCGCTGTTTTCCAGCAACTTAGATACTGATGATACCTACCTTGTTATCTGAGAAATGTTGCAATTATCCCGAATTTGTAATTAAGCGGCAACGACTATATTATTACTTTGCTTTATTGTCAAAGTTTGTATTGCGTGTATCTGCTCCTGGATCAGGAGATCAAACTGGTTTGACCAAATTGTCTTAGCATGGGGTGGTAACAGGACATAGCCTATAACACAACAACAACATCTGTAAATCATGTTGCATTCATTCCAAAAAGACAAAAAAAAACAACTGGAAAAATTTAGCTGTGAAATGTTGTGTCCTTTAATACATTCAACATATCGGCTCAGCTCAATTCACAGAGTTATTAATAACATCGGTGTCCGTTTTGCCAGTCACTTTCATCGCGTACTTGAGCGCCAATTTATGTAAGGCAAGACAAAAAGAGAGAGGAAAGAAAATAGAGAAAGAGGAAAAAATGAGAGAGAGAGAGAGAGAGAGAGAGAGAGACAGAGAGAGAGAGAGAAAGAGATAGAGAAAGAGAGAGAGAGAGAAAGAGAGAAAGAGAAAGAAAGAGAGAGAGAGAACAGTGCTTACTGCCAGTGGAAGCTCTGACACACTATGCCCCACCTTTTTTCTTTTCTGCCAACCTAAGCACTGTTCTCTTACTCTCTTTCTCTCGCTCCTGCCCTACAGAAAATGGCGTCCTAGCAAGCTTCTGTACAGACACTCGGTGCAGATTCCAATTTATTTTAACTTCCATGGCTCAGGCAGATATGAATTATTAAGCAGTTAGAATAGAGAGATTTAATTTTCAAATTCGGATCTATTACGGATCGTTATGGCAGGTCAGACATGCGCTTGTGGCAGTCCCTAGTGTTACAATCATATTGCTCGTTATGAGCTAGTGATTCTAGCTCATAACTTACAAGATGGCTGAAACATCAGGAAATGCCATATGCGCATGCGTACCTCTGCCATAACGGTCCGTAAGAACTCCGAGCTTGCAAATAAAAGCTCTCTATTATCATTTCAACGACTCAATCACATATAAAATGTCAAGCAGTAAGTACATTATGAGATCGTAATGGAAGGTCCACCGTCTTTCTATCAGGTCAGCATTCAAACACATTCACTTTCACCTTTTGGGTTTCCCCTACTTTTGCCGCGTTCTGCTCTCCTCGTGTTCTATTCTCATCGCGACTTCTGAGTGGAATAGTTTGCACTGGGTGTAAAATTAGTGTATTAATTATAAATCCATGTTTACATTTTGAGGGGTCATCCATTTTACTGTCCTTTAGGAGCGAAACCTTTGTAACAGTATGAAAATATGGCCTGCCCTTCATCACATTAAGAATGAATTGCAGGTACAAACAAAGTCTTATATATTTTAATATCTACTAATGTTATTAAGGCTTTCGGGCATACTCTATTTTTACTGTCACGGCGAAAGTAGAACAGGATATGGGTAGAAAATCGTTTAGGGTAATACATAAAAACGCGGCGAGGGTAGAACGTGGCGAAAATGGAGGAATCCATTTTTGGCAAATGAATAAATAAAGTATTATCACAACTTCACAAAAGTATTAGTTGTAAACCATACATGCAAACAAAATGTCAATAATCGAATTTAAAAGATACATAACTCTGAATTCGGATATGCCCGGGTGACATCTCAGGGGACATCACTCCTTACTGTGCTCGAATTCGCCCTACCTTAGTCACATCCATAACTCCAATCTTCCACACAATATCTGCAAATCTTCATTCATTCATTCATTCATTCATTCATTCATTCATTCATTCATTCATTCATTCCAAAAAGACAAAAAAGAACAAAAATGTAGCTGTAAAATGATGTGTCTAATATTGTGTCAATTAAGACATTCAATATAACTGCTCAGCTCAGTTCATAGAGTTATTAATAACACTGGTGTCCGCGCTGTACTAGTCACTTTTGGAATGTTCCATTTTGCCGTATCTTAATACTTTCCTTACCCCCTTGTTTTTAAAACACTGACAAACATTCATTCAATCACTGAGAAATCATGAAATGACGTCTGAAAATTTGGGCTCTCACACTCGTGATAATCAAATGACGTCACGAATGTGAGAATCCAAATTTTCTGGGGACAGCGTGGTCGTGTGGTTTGTCGGTCTTTTTCACAATGCAAAAGACTAGAATGTCTGAGGTTTGTGGGTTCGGCTCTTATTCTTAGCTTGGGCGGCTTACACTGTGATGTCTCGGGCAAATTACTACTCACTTGACCCATATCAGAAGTAAATGGGTATCATGGCTGAAGAGATGGGGACTAGCAACAACTTTGTCACGAATTTCTTCTGTGGTTTATATGATCAGATTAGATCGTCTGTATTAACATATAAAGTTGAAATCCGCGAGATAGATTCAAACGGAAATGTTACAGTCATTTTGTTAAGACAGTTGTAGGTCTGTTCTGGTGACACTGTAGGATTCATGTTTGAGCTAAATAACACGGACGATTATACGCATACACGGGCAGATTTCAGTAAAATGACAAAATTCTTTGCTTTTGAAGATTTCCCAGACTTTTTTTTGGGAGGTGTGGGTGGGAGATGGAGGTGGATCCATGTTATAATGAAAGTCGCAGTTGTGTGCTGACAANATGGATGAGAGGGAGAGGAGGGTCAATGTTATAATGAAAGTCGCAACTGTGTGCCGACAATTTTAATTTTTTTATTTGTTTGGGGAGAGGGGAGAGGGAGGGGCATAAGAATGAGCTGTGTTACAATAAATAAATAGTAACACATTATGCTATAAACAGTACCACATAGTCGTGTCAAGATGTGATAAAATCTAAGATAACTGTCACTTAAAAAATTACCAGGCATAAGCATTACACGAGAGGTTTATGTAGCCTATTAGTATAACTTATCTCTATGAATAACTCATTCATTCATTTTTTTTTTTACTAATCAGCTCATTATATATATCATTCTCTTCATTCATTATTTTGTCGTAACCCATCCACCCTCCTTCAATTTTCATATTACATTTTGACATTTTTTGGTACAGAATTAAAAGGGCACAATAATCGGAAAGCCCTGTGTTCACAAAGAGACTGAGCCATCCTTCCCGCTCTTTCACCCCNCCTCCCCCATTATCCTCCAACTTTCCAAAAAGAAAAGGTTTTAGAAAATGCATATTTTAATTTTTCTTTTCCCATACATCACGAAAATCGGGTCAACAGACTAGGGGATCATGTTCATATAAAGAAATGTAACATCAGCTGTATTTCTGGATTAATGCAGTTCATTTCGGAGTAATAGGTTGGGTAGATTTTTAGATTTCTTGACAGAACTGTGCAAACTGGATTATCAACTGGACTTTCCTCAAACCTTTTTTTTTCTTTAGATAATTCTTTCTTTAAACCCCAACCCCTACGTTACTGTTATGTTATTTTTAAATGAAATATATACTATTATTCGTGACACTAGAGGAAACACTCCTTATCGGGCATCGACTTCTGAACAAGACTTGAAACTTTTCTCTTTTTATTTTTAAGAACTAATTTTCTGAAAACTTTCAATATTCTGATGGCATTTAAATTTTTCCAACCCGCCACAATCTCTGATTGTTACATTTACGCCACATGTCATGAATCAAAAGCAGCGGTGAAATTTGCTTGTCATTCAATGTAGCATGTACAATAAAACGAAAAATACAAAAGCTATAGGCACGGAAGCCGATAAGAGGAGCTATAGGCACGGAGGCCAGATAAGAGGCGTAGTGGCAGTTAAAATAATTGGTTTGCACTACTCGATATTTTATTTTTGAGCTAATTTTGGAAACTCTATCGCACAAAGGGTTGACATTTACAGTTATAATGAAGGGAAATATTTGATAGTAGAAAAGATATGAAGACTTTGGATGGAGTAAAGTCTGGTTTTACCAGAGGCGGACCCCGACAGGTATGAGCAGAATATAGTGGTGGGAAGAGTTTGATGGGTTCATTTGTCCTCTTCAATGGCAAGATGACCTCGCGAACTCCAATTCAAAGGGACTATTCGGATTCAAGTTTGTTAGTAAAATTTGAAATAGAGAACTGAATATTGGGCCCGAGAGAGCGCAATTAACCACACAATTCTTGGGTTGCAAACAGGAACTTCAGAGAATGTAAATATACAATAATAAAATTGTAACAGAGACATTTCTAATCATTGCTAGTCGCCGCGATGCAGCGTCCTGGTCACCCGGCTCTTAAAGTCAGGTTCAGTAAAAGATCTGACTTCCGGCAAGTATGCTTAGACATGTACAAACACATAATGCGACATGCTTTTTTGGGACAATTTCGACGTGGCCTTTTAATCTGCTAGTCAGACATACTGTGCGAGAAATGATCTCCCTCGTGTTCTTTACCTAGACGAAAAATTCCGGCCTCGGAGTAACATTTCTTTTAACTTCAACACCATAAGTAACCAGTCTCCAATGAAATTTGGCACCCCCGGACGAAAGGGCCACGCTACGCCATTGATCATTCCGACACCTTACTGCAACTCGCATTTTTACGAAGTATTTCTCCCTTGGTCTCAAACCAATTAGACTATTATGAATGTTGCGAGAATCTTGGCACTGGTGTTATCTTCAAGCGTAGAGGTCTGAAATTTTAACATATGATGAGTAAAGAGAAGTTAGATCTCTGTCACGAATCGTCGAAGAGCAGTTTTTGAATTAGACCCACATGTAAATGTCAGTTACAGGAGTCGTGCAACCAGGCTTCGATCGTTGCCTCAACGTCCCTGTTTCACATAAAAGAAAAATTACAGCCTCAAATAGAAATTATTTACTCGCTAGTTTCCCTGATGAGTTATCCATATCTCATTACAGACCTGACCTATCCACATAGAAGAGGAACCAGCCAGCCAGCCATTAGAATATCTTGATTTCCATGGGTTAACGATCTTCAGGCATTAAGTGAACTTCAGTTTCTGTTTTTAGCTTACAGGTCGCCCAGTATGACGGGTAAAGTAATGCGTCTCGGTAACGGGGTTGTGAGTGAGTGAGTGAGTGAGTGAGTGAGTGAGTGAGTGAGTGAGTGAGTGAGGTGAGTGAGTGAGTGAGTGAGTGAGTGAGTGAGTGAGTGAGTGAGTGAGTAAGTAAGTGAAAGTGAGAGAGAGAGAGAGAGAGAGAGAGAGAGAGAGAGAGAGAGAGAGAGAGAGNGAGAGAGAGAGAGAGAGAGAGAAGAAGAATATCCAACCTGAAGAGAATTGATTCTTCATAAAATAGTTACTGCCGTTAACGTTTTTGAGCTCTAATATTAAACCATCACAAATGCCATTAAAATCTGGGCCAAATGCTGGCAATATTTTAATATGACATTTTGTGAAATACGACCTTATTCGCCAACATAAACGAGGCAGAAAGACATCGAATTATTGCGCGACAGTCGCTTATATATTCTATATTATTAGACTCTATCCTATTATCGAACTCTCGTTACTTTGAATGGCGAGTAACATCATTATACTGAAAGAGAAATGCATTTGCCCTCGGGCTTTGCATTTCATAACTACACCACCTACATCCATTCCATTGTGCACCCTTCACAATGTATAACGGACGTCTCTATCCTTTATAGCAATCATCTCCCGTCTCGTATCCCACCTACCCTTGCGTCTTACAGTAAAATGATAAATGAACTTTTCCAAAGTGCCGGCTCATAGTAATTTGATGATGTCAGCGCTTGAAAAACATGACGTACAGAAAGGGTTTAAGGGACAAGGAGGGTTAGTTGCTTCAAACCCTAAAAAGTCCACTTTATTCTTTTTTAGAAAATTTAACATTTCGCCTGACACGTTCTAGAAAAAAAAAAACCGCTGGAATTTCAGGATATTTTTACCCTGCGCACACCACCATTACTCGTGCTGTGTGACGTCAAAAAGCGAGATAGGCTAGCAGACGACTAGTCCATACGGTTTATGCATGTGTCGTCTGCACTACTCGTCTGCAAGCCTTTCTCGCGTTATGACGTCACGTAACAGAAAAATGGCGACTTACAGAGGATGAAACTCCTGACATTCCAGCGGTATTTTCTCAGAAATAGTCAAAGTCAAGCGGAAGGAAAATGTTCACGGCTTTAAGTTTATAAAAACAATGTGGATTTTTCAGGCTGTGAAGCAGATATCTTCCCTGTCCTTTGACATTGCCTTTTCCTTCTTCCTCACTCTCCGCCATTTGAGGACTTCCGCCTTTTTATGCTACAGCAATGATGATATACGACTTCCATATTTCTTTAGACTTCATTTTGTAGGAATTACGACATTATATATTAGCAGGGATGACAGTTAACAATACATTTATATTAACAAACTAGGAAGAAGGTACACAACTTCCATCAGACAATCGAAACAAAATGGCGACCAGTATCGAGGAATCTCATTGGCTGCTGTTTCACTCGCTGGCTCAATTCTCTTACTTCTTGGTTTATTTATGTAATGCAAAAATAGACTACAAAAACAACATCGTCCGCTCACAGAGCATGAGATATAACATGGTACAAATATCAATGTTCGCCGATTTCAATGACGAAATGCAATCACAATCAAACTTCGAAAATGAGTTCAGGTCTTCTGCAAGGACAAAATGCATGCGCGCACACACACACACACACACACACACACACACACACACACGCACGCACGCACGCACGCACGCACGCACGCACGCACCCTTTGTGGGTGTGATATCAAAAAGATGTGTTCACCAGAGTGCCATAGGTCATGAATAAATCATATGCAACATTCAAATAGGAGTGTGTTAAGCAGGGAAGTGTGCTGAGTCATGGTTGTGTTAACAAAGGTTCCACTGTATTTATCACTGAGATTTGCCTTTCACGGAAGTTTACCTAGACTGATCAAATGATTTGATATTAATGAATCCATGCACGTGATACAGTACCTAATAACATGACGAGGCATACTCATTACTGAGGTACACTGTCCACTCCTAATATCGAGGTTTGATTGTGTGACCCTAAAATAAACATCACTCAGGCTCTGGCCAACAGTACAGTCTCGAAAACTGGCTACGTTTGTTTGGTTCTTGCGGTGTCATGATGGGGGCCACCCTTGTATTCTGTGGGCAAAGGAGGTATCAATGGTACGTTTTTGGTGATATGCGCCAGCCAGATGGAGGAAGAGTGCACACCTACTCGGGGCTTAATAGAAATGTGTCATCTTTTGGATCACAGGAAGTGGAACATCTTATTTAAGGCCTTGTATTGGAGAAGGATGGGACAAAAATAAACGGCGGTATGTATGCCATTGAATGAGGCAAAGCTAAAACATGTAGAAACACCACTCGCTAGTCAGGGCATTATTTTCTGTCTCTTCCGCATTAGTCGCAGCCATCTTGGACTGATACTTTCTTTGCTAAGGAAGGGGTGTGGCTTGTCGTTTCGAGACGACACGAGGACCAAACGAACGCAGCCCTGCAGCATAAAGCCGGAATGAATCCCAACAACTACAGATAGATTTGTAAGGTATGCGAAAATATGACTAGCCATGAGTGCGGCTTCAGTTGTGACACTCTGGTAGGCTACGACTTTCGAGAACATTATTGGCTGGAAGAGAATAGAAAGACTGACGTCAATCGTTAAGTAAAGAGTTTTGATTTACGAGACCTTCTTAAGGCAAGGTATTGATTTTGACTTATTCATAACTGGCAGAGCTTTGTCGTGCAGAACAAATGCTGGTGAACTGTAAATAGACAATAGTTTCTGGAGTTATGGTACAGTTGAACAATCATATGCTGAAACCACAATCTACGTCAAATTTCATGCACATGAAAGCAGGGGAGGCAGAGTTGAAGTAGGGTGTGAGTGAACATTTTCGATTATCAACTATCGTAAGAACTCATAGCTCCAGCATCGTCCAAATCGATAAAGTGACGCTTCAAAAGTCTTCCACGAAATTGTGCTTTAGGTAAAAAATAAAAAAAAAGTTTAGGTAATCGAATCTTGAAATAAAGGTCTACTCAACTGGGATATTATCGGCAGTTCATACAGTCGTATATATTGAACACTATCAGGAAGAGCCATTTGGGAATTAAGATCTTCGGTGAACTTTGCGCTTAAATGAGATAAAGATAACAAAAAATAAAGTGAAATATAATTAAAGCCAATTAAAAATCGAGAAAATCAATAAACTCAGCTCTCGAAAGTGAATGTTGGCTGGAATGGCCAGCATCGAGTGTACGCACTATCAATTTCCATTAAGGCAAAGCTCTAGAGTGAAGAGGTGATTGCCCTTCGACTATGGCGTGCATTTTGTCTCGTTGCCTGCTGGTCTCTCTTTTCTCTCGGGCAATCTGATTCCCAGCACGCCAGAAGTCATTGTCCTAAGCAGGTTCATTGTCACATGCCCGAATGTTTACAGAAGTTCTGGAACCTCGGATTTCACAACTCTAGGGTAAACCTGGCAAACAGAAGCTTAGGACGAAGGCAGATATCATGAAAGCAAAATCTCTAACGCTATGAATGGGGCGTAAGAGGGAGGGGGGTGACAAGACCTAGAAAGAGAAAAACCTGAATGTGGGAAGTCCCATACATCTGGCAAGTCTCTGATGAGTTGGTGGTGCAGGATATATCCCTGGGAACACCTCCGTTCTACATGTCTTGCAGATGACCTATTTGAAGAGGACGACGGTGGCATGCAACATTGTGCATACAGCCCTTTGTAGCAGCACAAATCTCTCTTTGTGGTAGCATTCCCATATTGACTACATCTGCAGTGCTGTTTATGTCAGTTAGGCTATGTTGAAATGGAAGATAATCCACCAATGAGAGGCAGAGACGACGCAGCTGACTGGCTGACCCAGCGGTATGCAGCACGTAAATAAATGCAGGGAAGGAAGCCGATGATTGGTCAGTCCGTCTACAATGAGGTCGAAGGATAGGAGCCGTTGATTGGCCAAGCTGCTTTCTCGTTATACTTGGTCTTGTTGAAGGGCTCGATGGGCGAATCAATGCTGATACTGACCAGGTCTTTGGACAGGTCTAGCACGCCCACGTAGTTCCTTTTGCTAACAGTAGAGGCGTTGGTCACTGTGTACGTGTTCAAACGATAGCACCTCATCGCAGACATACAGAGAACTTCCTTGCAGCCCCGCCAGAAGTTACTGTTTCCACAGGCGTAGATGACTGGCTTGACAGCCGCAGAGGCCGCCACGAGCCAGAAGGCAGAGATGAACACATCGGCTTGGAGAAAGCGCTGGTAGGTGAAGCAGTAGACAGCATGCGTCATGAAGAAAGGGAAGTACAACAGCAGCGTCACCAAGCTCATAATCATCAGCATTTTCACCATTTTCACCTTCGTCCTCGGCACTGGATTGTTCGAACGTCTGCTGCGCCGGGCCTGGCTGCGCATGGACTGGATGTAACAAAATATTCGGGAATACACGAAGGCCACCAGGGCTAACGGGAACAGGTACTGGCTGGTTATACAGAGCCCCGCGTAGAATACGCCCGACCAGTGTCCGGCGGGGATAAAAGTAGGGCATACATGGCGGATGCCGCCGACGGTCTTAAAATCTCTGACCTCCACCTGGTCAAAGAAATAAATGCACAGACTGGAGATTAAGGCGGAAGTGACCCAGGCTGTGATGATCATTCTCTTGGCTGTCCCGCGCGTGACCTTGAAGCTGAGCGGGTAGAGGATCGTGTAGAATCTGTCCACGGATATGGCCACCAAGACGAAACAAGTGCTGGACATGGCCGAGAACTGGACGAAGCGGACCAGCCGACAGAGGATATGCCCGGCCGCCCACTCCTGCAGCATGACGCGCACGCAGACGAACGGCGCCGAAAGGAGGATGAGGGCCATGTCGCTGAGGGCGATACTCACCACGAAAAAATTGGTGGTGGACTGAACTCGGCGGCTCCGATGAATGACCACCACCACCAATATGTTTCCCAGCAAGGCGAAGATCCACAGCAGGAAGAAGATGAAGGACTCCAGTACCACGACCCACGACTCCCCTCGTCGCTCCAACCCTCGGATGCTGCCGTCCTCAGGGGCCGGGACCGTGGACGTCTCTGTCGTCACGTACACTGTGACGTCAAAGGATGTTGTCATTCTAACAGGAAACTAGTGGTGTGATCTCGAGATGTGACGTCATCGCCGACCGAAGATGTGTGTCATCGCTCTGGCGGTTCTCATCATAAACTCAGCTGCAGATTTCGCTTCACAGTAGTAGGGGGTAGGAGGTTTCCAGTGGCCATTCTGGAAAAATACAATTATAACAAATGTCATTAGGCGATTCACTACTCGGTGCAACGGATTCAGGCATGGACTATTTAGGCCATGGCTCAAAGATCCGCGCTTTTACTGGAAGCCGCTCGCGCCGCAAAAAAGATATAGGTCAGTATAACTAAATATAGTGCAAAGAGTATTTTTGGATTTTAAACTTGTCTTCATTCTTAAGTAATTACTTTAACCCTTTTCTGGCCAATTTGTCTCGTGCACGGTCAAAATTTCTGTAGTTGGGACGGTATAATGGCCAACAGCTACTTAGCTTCTTTTAAACTCGTGTACATGTAATCGAACAGAACCACCAATGAATATACGAATGCGTAGTTTCTCAAGTAATGCCTTCAGTAATTGCTTTTTAACAACGGGTCACCAAATTCTCTCTGAACTTACGGGGCTTCTCTATGTCTAAATCCAGCACTGACTGTCAATGTAATCCTCTGTTGTTTTTTTTTTGCCAAATCTGAACAAAGAAAAGGAGTGGGAACGGGACACGGAGGACAACAACAAAAACAATGACAGTTACAGCTTTTTTGTGTTTCGAAAACGGCTTGATTAACGCCAATGTTGAAATGTTAAAAAAGATTACAATGCGCCATTGTTTTCTTGCCAAAATTGCAGTTGTAAAGAAACGCACAGACTTTTTTTTTTGTTTTGAGTTTAAAAAAAAATTCTCCCAAATTCTCTTAGAAATGAGAAATGTCTAAAAATGACTTAGGCCAGTTATGACACATCGTGGTGATAATCAACAACAACAAATGACACGCAGCACGAAGACTGGAAAACGCATTTGGCACAACTGTATCCTGTGAGTGCTGTGTTGAGTGCTGCTGAGTTAGTGTTTTGAGAATAAATAAATAAATAAACACACACACACACACACACACACACACACACACACACACACACACACACACACATGAAATACAACATAAAGCATATGGCCATTTGTACTCAGCCGTCAAGCCAATATGAATGGCCACCTACACTCAAGGGGTTAAGATCGAAATCTGAATAATATTTTTTTTTCCGCAGCAATACTCTAGAAATACTTGAAATTTACTTGCTAATATTTCAGACTGAAAGTTTTGTGTTTTTTTTGCGTTTTCTTCCATCACTCATACATCATTCCCTCTCTTTCCATTTCGTTTAGTCATAAAGATGACAAAACATTATTCTCTTTTAAAGCAAGCGTCACAAATGGTAAATCTGTCGCCTCTAATAAAGGTACATACACTTTCAGAGTAAAAACAAAGTTTCCATGCTTTCACCACAAACTCCTCCCGTTCGTTAAAAATTGTACTTTCCTTAAAGTATGAACGTGATAAAAACTAGGCTTGATCGATGTCTGATGGGCGAAAGATCGAGAATTTGTAATTCTCCAATCCCAATTCGTCCGACCGGCAGATTCGTCCATCATGAATCTGAATCCGAACCTCGAATTTCTATTCAGATCACTTGAACGGCCAATGAAAATATAGAACCGTGTCTCTGATCCGCAAGGATTCGAAGACACGAATCAAGGATAAATAGAAATTCGCTCGATTCAGTCCTTAAAATTATGGATTCGTCAAATCTAAATCTTGCTACCAGAATTCGCTAAATCATATTTTATGCCCAGGTATGCTCTTTATTACAATTTAATGCACCCTATTATAGAAAATGTCATGCGTGAGAAACTATTGATTTTTACCTGCTCGCTCTAAGCGTTTACTAGGCATCCGCATAACACACACACACACACAAACAGACACACACCCACACACACCCACATACACACACACACACACACACACACAACACACACACACTCTCTCTCTCTCTCTCACACACNCCCAAACAAACAACAAGCATCACAAATGTTACACACGCGCACACTCACGCGCACGCACACACACACACACACACACACTCACGCGCACGCACACACACACACACACACACACACACACACACACACACACATTCATTTCATGTATCAATGCTGCTTTTGTTCCCCTCATGATATGAAAAATATAACGATGCTAAACTTTTGAATAACGAATGCAACTGCTACTAAGAGAGAAATTCTTGAGCTGAAACTCCGATGTTGGAAAAAATTAAGTGGTTGGTTGAGAGGGTTGGTTGGTTAGTTGGTTGGCTGGCTAGTGATTGGTTGGTTGGTTGGTTGGTTGGTTGGTTGGTTGGTTGGTTGGTTGGTTGGTTGGTTAGTAGGTTGGCTGGCTAGTGATTGATTGGTTGGTTGGTTGGTTGCTTGCTTGCTTGCTTGGGACGGGACAGCACGTGAACATATATGTATAAAACATTATGACTACTATATTCACACAATGAACGGTTCACAACGTAGGCCTACATCTGAGGTAACATATTATAACACGTATTAGATCACACACGCGAACACTTTTTACCATTCATTGCTTATTATAATTTGTTCTTTCTTTCATCAGTTACTTAACAACCCTATTCTCCTTACTGAATTTTAAAGTATTAAACACATTTCAGTGCATTTTGCACTCTACACTAAAACATTCGTTTTCTTACATTAGAACAGTTCTTCCGTCTGATACATGTTACCTCTGAAACATCTTAGGTCGTGGGCAAAACTATCTATTTTATCTATATTAATAAAACGCTTCAGCCAAATTTGTGTCACAGATTTCTTGAGAACTACGTAACGTAAAAACATGCGGTTTTCACTTAAATTCGTAGAAAAATACACAAAAAGTAACTATACACATCAATCCTCTTAATTTTTTTTACCCTTTTTTAAAAAAAAGAATGTGTATAGCAACGAAATACAATTTCCGATAGATCTTTTCAATCCGCCCGATTCGCCAAGCGTCCAACTTTTTACGGAGTCTAATGCATTCTTCTATGATGCCTTTCGGTGCGCTAGGTATAGTCTAGGTATTCTTTCGCCGCTGGTGCGTTGCCTGCCTGCCCATTTGTAAAATGGGGTGTTAGTCTTGTTTAATAATAATACACACTCAACTAAAACTTGAAATGACATCTTCTATTCTCTAGTCCTAAATCCAACTCTTTCCCCACCCTCCCCCTTCCCTGTTTCTCTTGATGATTTGTGAGTACATGTCCTAACTTATCCGATTATTCTTCTAAAATCAAATGACATTTAATCTAGATATTTTTCACATTACAATTTCTGTTTCAATAACAGTCGCAAGAACAATAACTATAATAATAATAATAATAATGAAAATAAAAGTGTGTTGAACTCAGACAATATAAGCTGTTAAAGAGCAAGCGTAACAGTTATGTTCCCAACATTTCATTCATTATTCCACTCATCTAAACCAATCTTCCATCATTCGCACACCCTCTCGTATTTCCTATCTCTCTTTCTCTTCTCTCTCTCTCTCTGTCTCTTTCTCTCTCTCTCTGACGACAAAAAGGGCACTGTTACAATAGCACATTATACTGCGGTATAAACAAAAAGAAAAGAAGTCGATTCCAATATCACATACTGCTCAAGGTTATCTTTATAAAGTTACACATTTATACACTATTCAAGATTATCTTTATAAAGTTACACAATTATACACTACTCAAGATTATTATTATAAAGTTACACATTTATACACTACTCAAGATTATCTTTACAAAGTTACACAGTTATACACTACTCAAGATTATCATTATAAAGTTACATATTTATACACTACTCAAGATTATCAGTATAAAGTTACACAGTTATACACTACTCAAGATTATCCTTATAAAGTTACACAATTATACACTACTCAAGATTATCAGTATAAAGTTACACATTTATACACTACTCAAGATTATCAGTATAAAGTTACAGTTATACACTACTCGAGATTATCCTTATAAAGTTACACAGTTATACACTACTCAAGATTATCAGTATAAAGTTACACAGTTATACACTACTCAAGATTATCATTATAAAGTTATACAATTATACACTACTCAAGATTATCAGTATAAAGTTACACATTTATACACTACTCAAGATTATCAGTATAAAGTTACACAATTATACACTACTCAAGATTATCAGTATAAAGTTACACAGTTATACACTACTCGAGATTATCTTTATAAAGTTATACAGTTATACACTGGTCTGATTATCTTTATAAAGTTACACATTTATACACTGCTCAAGATTAGCTTTATAAAGTTACACAGTTACACTCTGCTCAAGATTATAAAGTTACACATGTACACACTGCTTAAGACTGTCTTTATAAAGTTACACACTTAGGTCATCATGGGTAGTACCATGACGTCAGCACTAAATAATTCTTTACTCTTCCTTATACCAAGTCAAATTTGAATTACTTGGGCATGAACAAAAGATGGACAGTATTTTTTTGCGTGTATTGTGTAACAGTATTCATTCCCTACGTCGTACATTATTTTTTAACAATAATATATAAATATACCTTCCATCTCCGTAAAGACATATTTCAGTTCAGACATGCAGTTTGTCATTTGTCATTGAGCAGTCACACACACAATCGACCGCCCCAGTCACAGTCCTCGTAATCACAAATTCTTTTTAACTGCAGCTTAGTTTTCTCGGATGAGCGGATAGAGTATTTAGACCAGCATGTCAAAAATCACTGGATAATCGCATTTTTTTTTTTGCCAATGCTCTCGAGGAATTGTCATTAGTGGGAGCGAGTGTACGCGAGGAAATGATGTCATAACGCGTAAAGGTGAGAATATTGATCGCTCCAAAGTGAATCTGCTAATGAGTGGTTATACTGTGCAGAATGAGAAAACGCCCATACTGTCATTGTCACATTGCGTCCAGAACAACTGATGATCGTTATAAAGATACTGTCAGCAGAGAGCTTTTAGTTTCATGTTCGTATCCCCTATTGTCACATTACGTGAGATGGTCCAGAACAACTGATAGCCGTTAATAAGATACTGTCAATAAAGAGCTTTCATTTTCATGTCGTATCTCCTACGAAGAGTTGCGAGAAGACGCCTATATTGTCAGCTGTCATATTACGTGTATTGGTCCAGAACAATTGATAATCTTTAATAAGATACTGTCAGTAGAGAGCTTTTATTTTCATGTTCGTATTTCCATACGAAGAGTTATGACAGGGGTAAGCATGCGCTTATGGTGTTTTTCGGCAATGCGACCAAAAAAATGGAAATTCCTCATGCGCATGCCTACCACTGCCATAACGATCCGTAAAAGAGCCTAAAGTGAAAATAAAAGCTCTCTAATATATCGTTCAAGTTGACGCCCACGTACGTATTCCACAAATTGGGTCAAAATAAAAATTTGGAACCAATTTCTTTTGAAGTTTTAGCCGGTTTCACTGGTCATTATCAAATTCCATGTATAGGCTCAGTAACTTAAGACGTCTCTTTGAGTAATTAAGTTAAAGGGAACGAGGTAGATATAATTTGCTCTACAGCTTAAAATAAATGTCTGACATTTTTGTGAAGCTCTAAGCTGTAACTTATTTAACGTGTACATCAATCCCGCACTTGAGTGCTTGCGTATTAACGATGGGATCTTTTATCATCATAAGAATTACATTGACTCTGTATATTGAACGCTACTAAAGATGCATTCAGCATCGATGCACTAATGTAATTCCAACGATGGTAAAAGATCCCATAGTTAATGTGCAAGCTCTCAACTGAGAACCATTTTGCACGTTAAAACGGACGGTACACAAGAGAAAAAAAAACAACAACATAATAGCACTATTTCTGGTGTCGGATTAAGTGCTCCGGATATACCATAACATTTCACGACCATCATTATTTTTAGGGCATCGAGGAGAGTGCAGTACTTATTGATAGTTCAAATTAATCCTCAATTCAATTGAGATGGAGCTTTCGTTATGAGTCGACTGCCACTCGCAAACCGCTGCTGCGATAGCATGACAGCCCATGTAAACAGGCAATGTCGGTAAATGGCAAATGTAAATTAGTAACTCACGCTAAAATTAAACTTTGTTTTCACTCAGTTTCATAACAGTGTGGAGCAGACAGAAATGAATCCAGCACTTTGGGGGGGTTAAATCGGTGAACTATGTTAGGCTATACTATTACATGAAACATCCATGATTTGAAAAGAAACTGATTAGGCTATTTTTGTACTGACAAAGTTAATTAAGAAGCTTTGTTGTGGTGAAAGGCAGACCATTTATATAAATCAGGGCCATGGCTAGAACCCCCCACAGCCCCCGGCAATGCGAGGGAGGGGGCAGGGGCAGAGCGAGCTCAAGGGCGAGGGTAAAGGTGAGGAAAAGGGTGAGGGTTAGGCTCTAGAAAGGAGAAGAAACCCGTTTCAGATAACAACAAAAGAAAAAAGAGACGAGAAGAGACACCGGGATTGTGAGAGGAGGCGCAAGTGGGAGGGGGGAGTAGGGAGGGGAAAGTCCACGCGATCGCTCTATGGCGGGGCCTCAGATGAGGTTATGACGGCCCTGACGTAAATATAACCTTTTGTTACTGTTCTGTGTCAGATATAGTATTTCGTGTTAGCGAACTATATTTGGCTTATGAGAAGCATCTATTATTTCAAACTATAATAAGTAGTCTATTTTTATCGCGTTTAGTACAATACTCTCATTGTTATGAAATTTTAGGAAAAATTAGAACACCATAGCTGGTTTGTTAATATAATGTAAGGTGCTCCAGACTGATCATTATTGTTCTAACTTGTAGTTTGTGCTTTATTTCTTTTCCTCCCCCGTGTCTGAGCGATGCCAGTCTTAGATCACTATTGTCCTCGTGTGTTTGCCTTAATGAATTCTAAAACCTCAAGACTTCGGACCTCGATAAAGGCCAGTGGCGGATGCAGATTAAAAAGAAAGGTGGGTTCCTCCCTCCCCCACACGTTTCTGATCCCTCTCTATATATTGGAGTTAATACAACTCTAGAATTCATAACATACAAAATTTAACACTGTAACCCCTCCTCCCAATCTTTCTTTTTTTTTTTTTTCCAAAGTGTTTATGTATATATGTCAATGATGTATTATAGAGATGGCTAAAGAATGAACAGCTTCTTGGAATTACCGACAAGTGAAGGGTGAAAATTAGAACTAATAGTATTTAGGGTCCTATTTATGGAAAAAATTCAGGGGGAAGGGGAAGGAGTGGTGGTCGTTCACAAATACGAGGTTAACCCCTCCCCCACTTTGATCCGCCACTGCTCAGACTCGAACAACACAGACTTGTCATCACCTCGATGCAAGAATCCTGTATCAGCATTAAAATAAAACAACCCTTTTTTTGTTGTTGTTTTTTTGCATGATTTCGTGCAGTTTTTACACGCACAAAATGTATTCTTAAGAAGAGGTGAACCTCTCCCCCCACCTCTCCCCCCAATTATGACACTTGAGAGCTTGCACACTAAAGATGTGATCTCTTACCATCGTAAGATTTACATTAGTGCCTCGCTTCTGAATAATCCCTTAGAAGCGTTCAACATGCAAAGTTAATATAATTCTTACAATGGTAGGAGATCACATCGTTAATGTGCAAGCTCTCAACTATTACAGTAGACAACAAAAAAAATGAAATCCACCCTACTAAATACTTGTGTTCAGTTTGGACAGGGTTTCGGTTTTTAGACAGAGATGCCTAATAAAAAGAAAATCAACGGCAGGGTTCTTATTTCCTTTCGTTTTATTGGTATTTTCGGTTTAACCGTTTTCGTTTTAACCGTTGTCTACTGTATTATCATGACTCTCTTACCAACGGTGTCTCAAAACCAGTGGTGAAATCAGCTTGAGAGTTGACGCTGAGAGAGTCATTTTCATACTATTGAACATCTACTATGGAAAAAGCCATGATAATAAATAATAAATAATTAAGAACATTATTATAACGCCTTATCTCTGAGAGGCTCGAGGCACCTTACAGTACATTCACCACTCATTACAAACTCACACACACACAAAGACTCACACACACGCACAGTGTATTGAGGGCATTTATGTAAAACTTCATAAAAGAAGAAAATAAGTGGCTTTTCGAGTTTGAGATGGAATACCTAATTTGACAGATACTTTACGATATCATAATGTTTTAAACTGATGTGTAAATAAATCAAGGATAGTTGCATTTCAAATGTTTATGTGAATCAAAGCTGCTTGCTTTTCAAATCGTGGCTGGCAATAAACTCCAAATTAAAAAGCCCAGAACAGGAAAATGCTCCATCACCATATACTTCCTCAAAGTGGACAGTTGTTTCAGATCCCTAAATCCATAATTTCTGGATGTTGTAGAAGGGCTAAGTACCTCTGCCAAGTATATTGGCGCAGTTGACTTCTGAGATTGAAAACAGAATTACTATTCACAACTGGTGTGATTCTGGTTCATAACCTGCACCATAATAGCAACACCAGGAAATGCCACATATATGCGCAAGCCTACCTCTGTCACAATTACAGTCTGTAAAAGATTCGAACTTCAAAACGAAATCTCTCTAATATCACTGAATTTCTAAAAATAACTTTGCTTACGTACCATTGCTAACGAGCGCGAATCGCATGGCCTAAGCCAACAACCTGATTAGTTCCATTGTCCAGTGAAGTTCCAAACAATCTCACCTCAAGCAAGGCAAAGCAAAGCAAGGCAAAGCAAAGCAAGGCTGGCGACTCAAACCTAGTATCTATTCAAGATTTTTCTCACAGACTGTCATGCTTCTCCACAAAATCAATATAGTCCCCCATAAACCCTAACTCTCTCTCTCCTGCCGACCGGCAGCCGCGACAGATCAACAGACTGAAAGAAGGCACAAATTTTCATAACGAGTTGATGGTATGGCTGGGTCAGTCAGGGAGGTCACAAATGAGGGAAATACATTCTGTTGATTTGGGATCACAAATGATCTTCGTTAGGTTAAAATGAGAGAGAGAGAGAGAGAGAGAGAGAGAGAGAGAGAGAGAGAGAGAGAGAGAGAGAGAGAGAGAGAGAGAGAGAGAGAGAGAGAGAGATGGGTAACTATGGTGACAAATAATATCATGACATATTAACCCGTTCACCACCTATGACGTATATATGTCACTGTTNAGATGAGTGAGTTAACAAAACTAAATTGCAATACGTAATAGGCCTCGTTAAAATGAGAGAGAGAGAGAAAGAGAGAGAGAGAGAGAGAGATGGGTAACTATGGTGACAAATAATATGACATATTAACCCGTTCACCACCTATGACGTATATATGCCACTGTTGCGATGCGATAACATGTCAGCCAATGTAAACAGGAAGTGTCGTTAAGTGACAACTGCAAAATAGTAACACACCCTAAAACCACATTCTTTTTTTTTCTTTTTTCACTGTATTCATATTAATTTGTCATAGGAGAAAATGAATCCGGCGTGGGAGGGGTTAATATACTATATCTGGCTGTATGAAAAACATTATTTCAAAATAAAATGTGGAACACAGACGTAACTATGGTGACATATGATGCCATGTCACATTAACCCTTTCGCCACCAATGACGTTGATTCTTCATCACAACCCTTTGTTACAAACAACTCTTATACGTAACGATACGACCCCGAAGTAGCATTTCTGTGTTGAATCCGATGTACCCATACGTTGTATTTTTCGATACAACGAACTATTTATACGCACGAGATAACGAGTTTACAGTAATATGATGACAACAATATTTGAAAATCATGACGCAGAGATGGGGCTGGAATCATACTGACACCTACATACAACTGTTTACGCTTACGTTTAAACAGAGATTCGTCAGAGTCATAGGCCGTTCGTCTGTCTCATTTGAGTGAGTTTTTCAGGAGATGAAATGAAAAAGAACTGTATTTACACACTGCAAGAAAATAACGCCAATCTCAAGCTTTGGTGCTGTTTGTAAAACAGTGGCTTGGTGACGTGCGTTGTCTGTGACATTTGATGTCAACGTGAGTAGTCAGTGACAAAGCGTATATTCACAGAAAACAACAACAACAATAATAATAATAATATCATTATTATTATGAGGTTAATAAGTCTCATATCTCGTATCAAAGCTAACGCCCGCTCACGCTATTTCACAGTATTATCACCCTAGCAGGCTAGATCACCGAGGGACTTTCTCCACTCCATGGAGAAAATCCCATGGTGATCTAGCCTGTCTTTTTACAGTCGCTGATCACAAGCACTCTGACAATATCTTTCACTGTCTAAATCAGGTCCCTGTCAGACAGACAGGTGGGCTGAGGAAAATGTGAAAGAAAAGACCTGAGTCCAACCTTCCAGTCATGCTGCTTCAAATAGCACAAACTCACCTCATCCAATACCTAGATCATCTCATCACGGAAGCACAGCTACTGTATTCGTGGAAGAGTCCAACTGCACTCAAAACCTGATTTGGGCACACAATCTGATGAATTAACCGGATTTTTTTTTCATTCCATGATCTCAAAAAGAACAGTCTACCACACACACACAGTGGCTGACGTTGGACACTGTTAAAATCAGAGAAACAAACCAGTCAGTCCTCATGACATGGTGTTACCCAAACGAGAGTCTTCACACCTGGGCTAGAACAAAGCTTGGCTCCACGTTGCCTTAGTCACACAAATCCACACATACTACGGAAAAGAAAAGAGCAATTCTCTGAAAATGAACGGTGTAAGAAAAAGAGTAAAATCTACTCGGTTTCATCAGAACCTTCACCCCTAGACTAGACTAGACCAAACAAGGCTCAGCTATGCTTGGTCAAACAAATCTACACATGTCATGGAAGAGAAAAGAGCAGATCTCAGAAAATGAATGATGTCAGAATAAGGTTAAAACTTATTCAGTTTCATCAGAACCTTCACACTGGACTAGACTAGAGGAACAAACCAGTTAGTCTCAGCTTTTCCCTGGTCACACAAAATCAACACATACTATGAAAAAAAACAAAGAGTAAATCTCTGAAAACGACTAGTGTCAGAAGAAGAATCAAGTCTACTTGGTTTCATCAGAACCCTCACATTTAGACTAGTTTTGCTTGCGACATTGACCTACACATCCCACGGAAGAGGAAAAGAGCAAATCTTTAAAAAAGATGAATGTCAGAAAAAAATGAAACAAAGTCTCCTTGATATCACCGACACGACAGAACCTTAACACTTTTGGACTAGACTAGAACGGACTACGCCCAGCTTTGCTTGGTCACACAAATCTACACACGCTGCGGGCAGAAAAAGAAAATAATAAAAGAAAAAACAAAAAACAACAGCAAATCGTTCAAGAATGATTAAAGCATCGATTATCGATCGTACCCCACCTAGCCAGTTACGGGCAGCGAGTAAATTTCATCATAATAATCATACTCGGGCGGCATCGAAAGGAAAGATTAGATGGAATCTGCAAAGGGGTGTTGTCGGGTGGATTCGCCCGTGGGTGGTTCGTGTGACACACGACTCTTGGGTGGAAATAAACAAATCGAAAATGCCGGCACCTCCCGCACCCCTACCCCACCCTCGCCTCCAGTCTAACTCTGGAAACACTGGAACCAGTCCCCATATCTGCATCACATAATTTTTACACACAAAAACACCTCTTGAACTACCGTATTGCAAAGTACAAGTTCATTCCATTGGAGGAGAGCCGTTCCATCAATGAAGCTTTTCCGGAAAACGGAAACTACAGAAGCACCACGTCACGTGACCAGGTTCCTCGGCGTAGACAAGGATAGCGACCTGTAATGACATGAAATTGTCACGTAGATCATTTAGTTCATGATGAAAAGAGTAGACCACTGTTTGAAACTATCAGCCTAAAAGACTACTGCCTCATTTGTGCCCATTATTCTTAAAGTTTGTGATACCTATTAAAAGGGCAAATCACTGATTGTGTACAACCCAATTAATCCGCTAATATATAAAATCCCCCTTTTTGGGGGCCCTGCCAGACAGTGTTAGGTGTAGAAATTTGTAAAATGACCTGTGATCTATGTAAAGCATCCAATTTTAAAGTTTCAGGTACAATTTGAGCCTTCTAGATAAAAAAAATAAAATGTGTAGGCCTATGTATTCGCACGCGGTCAAAACCAGCCTAATGAAAAATCGGGGACCAAATCAGAATTTAAGGTGATCTTTTTCGAAAGACATTGGTGAAAAATTTTGGGCGTTGACCCCCCCCCCCCCCCCCCCCNCCCTTTTTCTTCCCGTTAAAAGATCGAGCAAAAGACGTACTTTAACCTCTATGGAAGAAATTTCCCCAAATCACAGTGGTATATGTAGAATAACACAAAATGTTAATAGGGCCAACAGAAGAAAAAAACAATAGGTGTCAAAGACCTTAAGGCCGCGTATGGTTTCTGGTCCCGCACGGCTTCGTTTACAATGCCCACAACAGGTCAAATAATAAAGAATTTTAAAAAGTCCATTATTTAATATTTTTACGGAAATAGTTGACATTGCTTAATCCCATTCCGAATAATTTCAAGTTTCTCGTAACTGCAAAGTTTCTACAAAATAGAATGCTGTACTTCTATATAAAAGTCACTGAATAATCACATAGCTCCTTTTAACTGCAACTTTCCCCCTGCTTTCGAGGAGTTAAGATTAAGCGGATCTCATTACTCCAACATCCAGCATAAAAACAACAACAACAACAACAACAACAACAACAACAACAACAACAACAACAACAAACATTAGCCGGTGTATATGAGATAAGGAAATCACAATAATATCACTTATGAAATGTTAGAAATAAGCAGAAAATTAAACCATTTACAATTATGATCCACAAAATTTTACAAAATTATCAAAGAATNCACAACAGGTCAAATAATAAAGAATTTTAAAAAGTCCATTATTTAATATTTTTACGGAAATAGTTGACATTGCTTAATCCCATTCCGAATAATTTCAAGTTTCTCGTAACTGCAAAGTTTCTACAAAATAGAATGCTGTACTTCTATATAAAAGTCACTGAATAATCACATAGCTCCTTTTAACTGCAACTTTCCCCCTGCTTTCGAGGAGTTAAGATTAAACGGATCTCATTACTCCAACATCCAGCATAAAAACAACAACAACAACAACAACAACTACAACAACAACAACAACAACAACAAACATTTAGCCGGTGTATATGAGATAAGGAAATCACAATAATATCACTTATGAAATGTTAGAAATAAGCAGAAAATTAAACCATTTACGATTATGATCCACAAAATTTTACAAAATTATCAGAGAATAGCCTCATAAACATCTTCTGGTGAATGCCTTTTATATGAACTGATAAATTAGGATGTACGTTTGAAGCATACACTGATGACTTGCTTGTGGAGAGAAAAAAAGAAAGAAAGAAAGAAAGAAAGAAAGAAAGAAAGAAAGAAAGAAAGAAAGAAAGAAAGAACGAGCATCCAGTACCAATGTGAGCATGAAAATGGACGATAGTCGAGTTGTGATTGCTCATGATAAGATAAGATAATAATGTCAAGACTCATGTGCTACAGATTACAGTACACAATGAGGTCTAGTTTGTTACTACAGTATTATTGAAATGTATATTTATGTTATCTTTTGGCATTATATGCCTACAATAAGCTGAAACTAGAAACACAGTCTCTTGTTTTGTTTTGTTTTTGGAGAGCTTGCGCATTAACAATGGGAACCTCTTACCATCGGAAGAATTACATTGGTGCATCGGTGCTAAATGCACCCTAAGTGGCGTCAACATGCACAGTTAACGTAATTCTTACGATGGTAAGAGATCTCATCATTAATGCGCAAGCTCTCATTTGTTTTGAATGCTGTTGCTGTTAAATCATTCAAGACATTCAAATCATTCATCCACGATATTCGAAACTAACTAGTGGTTTTGCAGAGGAACATTTGCGAATTAAAGCGTCCGCGTTGACGCTTACGCCGAAATCGTTATCATGATCAAAGGATTGAATGTTTTTAACACTGATTTGTTGTTAAGGCACAAAGAAGCACCTGATAAGATTTTAAAAGAGATAAACTTGCCAACGCTTCGCGTGACAAAATTGCAGTTCTTTTGTCATTCCAACAGATTGTATCATTTCTGAGGAATGGCCCTGTACTGAATTTCCACGTCCTGCAAACCTTAAAGTAATGCATTATAAATGGCAATCTCTCCCTGCAGCTCACGTTTCAGCGGCATAAGCCACCCATAAAAATTCAATATTTTCTATCGAACACATTTTACATTGAACATCACAAACTAGACCAACCCTCTTTCTCTTCTGTCTTTTTCTCGCTCTCTTTCTATCTCCAATCTCAGTCTGTATAAGAAGAGGGGTCAATAAATAACAGGATTGTGCTGAGGTCAATAAACTTACTGTTATTGATGACTAGAGTCGAAGGAAGACATCAGAACTTTATGTTTTAAACATTATTTTCTCACTGAAGAAATGTTGATCATTATGGAAGCTTTCTAAGGGATGAGAAAACTCGCTTGGGAGGATCGTTGAACAGCATCTGGGTACCTTCTCTCTTCCTTAACCTCGTTACTAACCGTAACCCTGTGCTTTTAGGTATGAGGATGCCATTGCACCCGGCATTTGGTATGTAAATTTAAATAATCCCTATAAAATCAGGAAACTGGCCATGGGGAGGTGAAAAAAAAAAGGGTTGGATTTGAATTTCAAAGGCTTATGGTTTTAAAAATTCCCTAACAAAATCAGCAAAATGGCCATGGAGAGGGGGGAAAGGGGTTGGATTTGAATTTCAAAGGCTTAGATAGGTGCAAATACATGTGTAGACTCAGAATAGGTGAGGTTTAGTCACTCGAATATGAACTTTGTGATTGTTGCTAGGTGGATAAGGTTACCCTGTTTACTGAGTGAAAAGGCTTAAAATATTAAGTAGTCAGCTTCACTGCCTAAGTTCTCAAAAAATCTAATTGGTTTAGAGGCATTTGTCTTCGTGTCAAAATTTGGAGGAAGAGCTAAACAACATGTTTGGAAAGTATTTTGGCATGGGACCCCTGGATAAGTTCATGAGAGGTGTAAAATCTTATATATAGCCCAACAGTGAAAAAAATACTGGCATCTTCATACCATAACCCTAACCCAAACACACCTTGGGAGTGTCCCGGTATTTTGTCATTAGGGGCATAGAACACTTGTAAACATACGCGCGATATGGTACACGACATTATGGTACACAAAGACTCATCTACAGTCATAGGAAAAAAGAATCAAAGAAAGTCAAACACATACATGTATACAGGAGACTTTGTCATACCGTTGTTCATTAATTCGAAAAGAGCATTACGAACGTACGCATAATTCGACCCGTTTCTAAAAGTAATTAAGTAATAACACTAAACTGTAAAACATTACGGACAGAACATAAACTTCGTGATTTGCTCTTCTATTTTCAGCAGCGGATGGTCCGTTAGGCCCAGATCTAATCAATAAAACCAATAACTAGGGACTTCAAAGGAGCAGGCAACCCCCGAGTCTCTGTCAGACACCAGAGTTATCGCCACATAACCCTTGTTTGATTGCGTTGGATATTACGAGATGTGTGAATAATTAATACCAGATCGCAATGACACAGGCAGACAATATAACGATTTGTGCGTTATGCCTTCCTTCGTACACAATAATTTGGCCTGGCCAACTTCGTGTTGTTGGTTAATATTATAATAATGTCAAGCATGAGAAGATAACGGGACCCCACGTACATACCAACTCATGTTGGTGTGTACGCCGGAGATCTTGGAGGATTCTTTTTTCCGGACTGAAACCAAATTATTATTATAAAGTAACAAGACGGGACACTCGGCATAGAAAGCCACCACACCACCTCTTAACGGCTTCTAACGGAGAGAAGATAAAATGACGCTCACGGGGTATTGTCTACATTGACGTACAAACTTCGACTCACACACTAAATCCTTATCTTTCATTCATTCGGTTTCCAAAACAATGCAGTGAAGTAAAATATTAGCTTTTATTTCATCGGGGTTTGTTTTCAGAGGGCGTAGATTTAGGTATTATTATATCCAGATCTATACTAGAGATCTATATTTAAGTCACTGACCTCTGAGCAGCTGCGAAAATTACGGATAGTTATGATGTCGGAGTCTTAGACTAGTTAACTTTAAAAAAAAAAATCAGTTAAGCACTCAGAACTTATCAAAGAAAAAAAAAAAGGAAGAAAAACTACCTAAACACACACAGGTAATTAGACTAGAGGGAGTGTCTCTTTGGCGAAGCATTTTCCCAATACATGCCCCAAACCAGGAAGTTGTGAATAGATTCCATTCTGCTAAAGGGATGGTCTTAGCTGATGAACAAATATAATGCAGGGTATGCTAACAATATCAACACTGTTGCTTGTTCAGTCTTCCAGTCATTTATTCTCAGCTCCTCATTATGGCTGGTCGTTATTTTGCTGTCATTTATTCTCAGCTCCCCATTATGGCTGGTCGTTATTTTGCTGTCATTTATTCTCAGCTCCCCATTATGGCTGTTCGTTATTTTGCTGGATGCTGAGTTCACTTCCTCATTTATCCCCCTCCCCCCC
>JAWQUT010000117.1:143940-157115 GCA_033807755.1 Ellobium chinense | reverse complement strand
AAAAACCACCCAAACCTATAGACTTATCGTACTTTCATTTTCTGCTCTGCTGCCCAACTCTCTTAGTCTATTGACCACATCTCTTTCTTAAGATGGTTGATCCTTTATGAGGGCGAACGAGGGAGAGAGAGAGAGAGAGAGAGAGAGAGAGAGAGAGAGAGAGAGAGAGAGAGAGAGAGANGAGAGAGAGAGAGAGAGAGAGAAAGAGAGAGAGAGAGAGACAGACAGACAGAGACAGAGACAGAGACGGAGACAGAGAGAGACAGAGAGAGAACGTGGAAGGGAAAATAGAGAAAAGGGGAGAAAAGAGGGCGAGAGAGAAAGAGAGAGAGAGAGAATGAGAGAGAGAGAGAGAGAGAGAGAGAGAGAGAGAGAGAGAGAGAGAGAGGAATGGAAGGATATGGTAAAGAGTAAAGACAAGACCGGCCTAGCAGTTTACAGCCACAAACTGTAGCCGGCGTGCAACAATTCGAATCTAATATTCGAATATAGTCTGTTATCAGAGACATTTAAATATTCGTATGTCTTATTTCCCTTCGAACAATTCGCTTTTGAATTCTCCGTAAATGAGGTATTTCGGTGCTATTTATTTCGGACAAAACAAACTTTGGAATGTGCTCGCAGCACGTTACCAGTGGTTGAACGTAAACAATAATGGCTGCTCCTAGTGACGTTGGAACAGTGACCAATCATGAGACTTGATTTCACTGAAACGTTCAAAAAGTGAATTTAGGTATTCCTATTTATATCAGCAGGGTAGCCATAACTGGTTACTTCGAAACAGTGATCACGTGATTCACGCGTAGTCCACATTTTTGCATTTTCCAAAATAACCTCCAAATATATCATTGCTCAACTTTAAATTCAGCGAGTCAAGAACTTCATAAGGAGATGAAATTTATGATGATCTGCAGTGCTTTAGTGGGTTTGAAAGTTTTAAAGATCAAAAGGCAAAAAAAGGCAATGGAAAGTGAGACCAGTCTTGCCTCCAAGATAACGAAATTTTACCGAGTCACGTGTTTTTCAAGACATTTATCCAGCTTAAAGCCTATTATTGCGGTCTCTGACGTCAGTATTAGACTGGATATTAAACACGTCTAATAATGGGCAGTGATTTACGGACATTCACGAATATCTGGAAAAGCCGCCCATTCGCACAGACCAATGTATTAGTGGAGTGCCTTTCCACCCAACAATCAATAAACAAGTGACATTGTTTGACCATTAAAAACTGACCGAATTTACTTTTTAAGAGTCCATTTAGAAATGGGTTGATAGCTGGGTGGGTTCGAGGTTAGAACCTGGTCAGGAGCTATATATGTGATACATTTGACGTCATCAGAGATGTTAATGTGTATGGATAAATGGACGCCTTATACATCAACGTCAACAGAACCTGTACATCTGGAAGTAAAATAAGCAAATAACAGTCTTGTGTTTCCAATCGATATATTGTCATGAAACACTGACAGCTGATAATAGGTGTTCTGTGATAATGTCTCGAATAGAAAAAACAAGGCTGTTATTTGCATTCTATCACTTTTGCTTCTGTCATCAAAAACGGTGATCGGTCACATGACCTTTTATCTTAGGACAAAAAGTCATACAGACAAAAAGTCACTTGGACAAAAAGTCACACGGACAAAAAGTCACATCATAGTTTTCCTTGCGTTCAACAGAAAGAATGTTAGCTGATTGGACATTCTAGCTGCCATAATCCCTTCAGTTAGCCGAGCACTAAATATTTCAGTGAACGTTTCCCCTGCTACCACGTGGAGGTCGAAGGGCATACTTAAGCAGGTTCAGACAGACACACAAAAACAAGCCAGGCAAAACATCACAAACTTTTTTTTTTGTATTTTTGTTTTGAAATGCTTTTTTTTGTTTTTATTTATACATATATTTTCAGTAATTTCTTACAGAAAAACATTAGCCTTAACTGTTTTATTCGGTTTGGCGATTGAGACGAATGATCCGACCAGGGTATGAGTTTGTGTAGTTGACCCACGCACAGACTTCGGAAGTAAGGAGTGAGCAGACGCAAACAGATGCTCACACAAGGTAGGATAAAGGGGGAAGTGCTCATGAAAACAAATGCAGAGAAAAAATGGAAGAAGGAAAGAAAGTGATGTGGTGGGAATCGAACTCGAGACCTCTGCGTCGGCACCCATCGCCTTGCCGTCAGTTTGGAATCAGGTAGACGTCTATACACGACCACGCCGCCATTCCAAAAAAGTGGCTTAGTGGCCGGGGTCTTTCCCGAAGCCGAACAGAAGACTGGCAGTCATAGCGCTAAGCACGAGACTCACACACACCACAAACTTCCCCGCCCCCCTCTTCAACCAAAGGCCGTTAAGCTTCATTTGGTAACTCAGCAAGACAAACACATAGATAACTCAGCAAGACAAACACATAGATGTACACACAACATTAAACATAGTGAACAAGGCAGGGTCGTTTCATTTAGTAGTGACATAGGTGTAGTACAAGGTGGAAACGGAGCACTATAGTAACAGAAGTAAGGAGTGAGCAGACGCAAACAGATGCTCACACAAGGTAGGATAAAGGGGGAAGTGCTCATGAAGACAAATGCAGAGAAAAAATGGAAGAAGGAAAATGCACAGACTTCGGAGACGTCTCTGCAGAGTCACGTACCGCTTTTTTGTGATGACAAGGAGGTCTATGCCCATTCTAATCTAAGATAAGCTTGAGTGGCGCGCACCAAGGTCTGATCATTATCGAAGGCTTTGATAACCTTCCACACAGAGGCGTGAAAATGTCCGACAAATAATGACCTGAAGGCGTTAATCCATCTCTCACAGATGTTATTTGTTCGAGCATCATTCAGAAGGGTTGCATCATGCACATTCCACACGTTCAGTGGGAACAGCGGAGGAATGCGCCTCAAGTTAAGTTGCAATCCATGTGCTGGACCTGCTGCAAACGTGCCAGTCACACAGGTTTTGTCAAAATATTCAACAAGATCCACGACAATAGAACATGCGGCTAGTTTTCGATTTTCATACATGATAGTGTATATACTACCGATGTGACTTTTTGTCCATATGACTTTTTGTCCTAGGATGAAAAGTCATGCGACTTTTTGTCCATGTGACTTTTTATCCGGGATTCGTCAAAAACGCACCATACTATTTTTCGTAATGATGCATTGTGAGGGAGGTAATCAAAATATTTATCTTCCTTCGTTACTAAGTAGGGTGCAATGCATATCGTAGAACCCTGATGATGAATGTCCCGTGATGCATAAAAAAAACGTATACTTATTACTGTGAAAAACTAATTATGTGGTCTACATCAATAATGAAATAATAATAATAGTATTAAATCCATGTATGTAAAATTCATACAATACCAAAGTATTCTCATTAAATTAATATAATTATATGGATCAGTGCCAAAAAGTTGTGGCATAAAATGGGACAAAGAAGCTGAAAAGTGGACAACACATACGAAAGAAAAGAGAGACATTCTTTGACACATTAACCATATATTATATTATAATTTCCTATAAACTTACGATTTTTGAGTAGACACCGTACATGAAGACTACCAGAATCTGCTTAAGATTCTGAACAAATTGATACCAGCCTTTGCGTACGATCTCTGTTGGAAGTAATGACCAATAGATTCAACACAGAAGACACGAAGTCTAAAAAATAGATGGGACAGGATGTCAATACAACGTCTCGCCGCCCGAGATTAATACTGTTGTAATGTATGACTTATAGAACGTACGACAGTATCATGTCCGGATAGCGGTTTGACGTGATGCCATTGGACGGAAATTAATATCAGAGTTTTGAATAATCGATCGGGACACAGATCTAGGAAGTGAATCTAACATAAAATCTAAGAGAAGATTAAAACAAAGTAGGCTATTATCGGCGGTTACTCAAGTTTTGGTAGATTTTTGTTTTGTTTTGTTTTTCCTTTGACATCCTTCTGAAGACGAAAAGGAAGTGATTTACAATATTAATACATTTATCAAATAAACAGGGCCTATATCCGGTGATCCGCTTACGAATACTTTGATTGGAAGACGTGGAAACCTCTGGGCGTATGAATATTGACGACCGTCGTTTGTTTTGTAATTACGAAAAGGAAGTATGAAAGCTGTACAGTATAAATACATGTGTTAAACTGGGTGTGCAGAAAGGCGCAGCACTAAATCGTAAATTTGCCTAAAAATGTTATTGGTAATGACACAAATAAATCCTGATGCCATTAGCCGATTAGATGCAGAAAAAAAAAAACAACGCCTTTGTTGTTGAGAAAATGAAATTGGAATTTGTTTTGTTACCCTATTACTGCTAGATTAGCAATGCCAGATTTGTTGACAAAAAAGTCTCTTTGCCGTGAATAGTCAAATTTCTTGGGTCTTTCCAAGTTCACTTGCATGACTGAAATCTGGAAATGTAGCACGAAAATCCAGTAAAGCTGGTTCTTGATGTTTCATAGTCAGATTTACAGTTATATTGTAAGCTTAACATATAGTCCTATCCCTGCAAATGACATCTGCCACACCACAGTTGCAACAGAGTGAGTGAAAAAAGAAAAAAAAACATTCTGTGACTTCTCATGCTTAAATGGAGTTTATTCCACATTGTCATGGAGACGGACATGGCTAAGAAACGTACAGTTTTGAATGCCATTAGTAACCTGTTATTGGAAGAATACTCTTCGTTCGTTCATAAGTAAATTACATTGTGTGTGTGTGTGTGTGTGTGTGTGTGTGTGTGTGTGTGTGTGTGTGTGTGTGTGTGTGTGTGTGTTATGTANGGGGGGGGGGGTATTTATGTAATTATATTGTGGTTTATTAGGAAGAATTGTACTATTCTTCCCAATCTTCACAACCAAAAATACAACGAGTGGGTGGCCCCCAGTTTTTTTATGAGGAGGGGGGTGCATCGGATATTTACCTGTAGATGAAGAACAGGAGAGAGGGCGGGGAGTGGGGGGATTGCGACTTGATATAGTGCTAGCTTATGTGTTGCTTTTGGCTTATCAATAGTCCCTAGAACCAGTGGGAATTCAGTCAATTTAGTTATTGGTTGTTTGTTATTTATCTGGCGGTATTTATATTCCTCTTAAGCGAAATGAGATGCCTTTTGGGGACCTAGGCCTACAGACAACTTAATAATATATTAACCGTTAGATGAAGAAAACTCAGCAAGGTTTCCTTTTTGAGGAGCAGGGCGGAGAAATGCATATGACAGTGCCATAGAATTGCTCTTTTAGTAATATAATATTGTGGTGATGCAGACCATGTTTTTGTGCGTTTTATCTGAGGGATGTTGTTTTATAATTCCCTTTTTTGTTAACTCTCAGTTACCCTCTTTTCCACCATATACTGTAGACTGTGCATATAGATTTCAATTTTTTTTTTTAATAGATGCTTGGATAAACGCACAAGGAAACTGTTGTGTGGAAATTAGTGATCAGTACTCGTAAATTTGCGGTGGTCTGTTGGAATGATGCCCGTAAGTGTCATCACATGAGAAGATATTCTAGAATACAAAAAAAAAAGTGAAAAATACGTTTTTTTCGTTTAATCGGCTATCTTCCAGTAAGCAGAACACAAAAACTACAAGCAAACAACTTTGCTTAATAGCATCACCGCTTTATGACACTTTTATTCGTTTGCCCATAGAGTTGAGGTGAAGCTGAGTCAGCCGTATGTTAAGAATATCGACTAAGCTGGTTAGGACAGACGCTTCCATTAAAGCACTTAAAATCTCATTATGACTTCGTGGTCCGTGTTGACATCGTTGAATGTCGTATTTCACATAAAGTAGGCTGGAGAAAACCAGGATCATATGCTACCTTTTTCTTGGCGTGAAGAGACCTACTTTCCATATAATTACTACACACTTATGTTTTTTTTTTTTCTCAACTCACACGCATGATTTCAGAACCGTCGTCAGGAAGAGACAAAAACGCTGAATAACACGGTACCAAATTTGCTTTAGACCTAATAACTTTTGGCGAGATACGACATTAAAGGCTACATCAACATGGACGATGTCTGCAGCACTAATGTCAGAATATTGAATTCACGAAGAGCGAAAATGTTCTAGTTGTCCTTAAGACATCAATAACGTTAGTTCTCTTCCCCTTGTTCCCTTCTTAACAAGTTTAACAGGTCTAACTGCTGTGGTACGTGGACAAACATCAGAGTATATACAGTGGCAACGGGATAGAACATGATACAGATAATGATAAAGAGCTTCGTACAGAGATCACTCTACATAACAATACAACTAGATAATGAACGTATACAAGTTATCCACTCTTTCAATGATTAAAAATGAAAAAAAAAAAATCCTGTGAGTTCCTATGTGGGCAAATCATGAATTCAGCTCCTCCCTCCCCTCTCCCCCCCCCCCCCCNCAGCAAAACCCCAATCATTTTAAGGTATGGATTTATTCTCCTATCCATTGACTGTAAACAGCACCACGATAATGGATCCTTCACCTCTCCCTCCCCTCTCCCCACACCTCCCCAAACTCCAACCACATCTCTAACCCTAACCCAAGCACACAGAGGAACAGTACCAGGTTGCAGGAGCCTAATTGGTAAAAATAAAAAAAATGGACTAGTCTATCAGAGACGATGGTAGCAAAGTGTAAAATCTGTCCTCTGTGTAGAAATAATCGTATAACATGAAATCACACCTCAAAATAAAAGTGGTGGAATTCAGTCTTGAATTAAAAAAAAAAGATTGCAGACAGTGTTTCCCAATGGCTTCAGCGGATTTCATTTGTGCGGGTCTGTGATCTGCAAAAGAAGGCCACATTTTTAACCCCTTCTCATGTAATTTAAAATTATGAAAAATCTAAATGAAGTGCCTCCTCTAAAAACAGTATATAATTTGAGCACAGTGGTGACACCAGACGTGCAGACTAGTCTTGGCCATCTCGGAACGTTCCTGTGGTTCGAAGAGAATTTTATTTCTAAATGGCTCAAGGAGGTTTTTACAATTTGGCTCCTGCAACCTACCAGGCTTTTGCGCGTAAGTGATCCATTAATCACATTCCATGATATCAGTTCCTCTGTCGTGTGGGTTTATTCACCTAATGGTTGATAATAAACAGCAATCTCATAATGTTAGCGTCCTTCTATGCCAGCCCTCCCTAGCTCTCCAGTCCTCGGGGCTATGTAAGGCCTCTATCTTGAGGCCTCACATTCAGCTTCGGTCATGAAAGAAACGTCCATTAAAACAGTGAAAAAAATCTGATCTTGGAATCGATATCGGAATAAACTAGACGGTTTATTCCTCTACAGTTGATGTGTGCTAGATCTATGCCCTGTTAGACATCAGTATGTGCGGCTGAGTATATGTATATCCATTATCTGCGCATAACTCGAAATTATATCAATGTGAATGACGCGTAGATGATACTATTTGTATGGGTGAACGTGTTATGCATGTGTTTAGTTATTGTGAAAGCAAATTTTCGATGAAGGAAAAATGTAGTACGCCTTATCTTATCTTATCTTATCTTATCTTATATCGAGTGTTTAAGATTGCAAAATCCCAACTGGACAAAACACGCTGATTGTTAAGAGTCTAATGTTTCTGTGGACAGTTAAAATAGATAAGACTGAAGCTTAGATTTGCGAGTCCGACCGCAGATAATTTTGATCTTGTGAAACTCATTCTAAAGGTTGAAATTTTCACGTAGATCTTGGTGCGAATGTGGCCCTGTGTGCAGAACACTTTTCGTTAGGGAAACCAGCAAGCTTGTGTACATCTTTCCATCCACTCGGTCGTCAGCGTGAAAGTTAAAGGTCAGGCAAATCGAAATAGGCTTCCGAAATCTTTAGTTATTGCTGAACCGAATCTACGTTAGAAACGTTCCTTTTCCTCATCACCCGTTCCAAGCTTACTTGCAGAACATCGTTTTACACACACAGACACAGACACAGACACAGACACACAGACATACAGACACACAGACACAGACACAGACACACAGACACACACACACACACACACACACACAGACACACACACACACACATATACACACAGAGAGAGAGAGAGAGAGAGAGAGAGAGAAAGAGAGAGACGCACACGCGCACAGACAGAGTATAGGCATACACACATAGACACAGACACACAGACACAAACACACACAGACACACAGACACATAGACACACACACACACACACACATATGCACACAACGTAAAATCCTTCTCTATCCAAGTGTCACTCTTTTCCCCCGGCCCCTCCCAGGCGCGAACAAAAAGCGCATGCGCTTCCATCCCGGGGGGGGNGGGGGGGGGGGGGGAACAAACATTTAAATTTTCTCATTGGTTTTGGCGTTTTCATTTATTCTCCATTCAGCTTATTGTTAACATCACCTTGGAAAAAATATCTCCCTGGTGCCCATCACTATTACAATTATTCTCTAGAGCCGCACTCAATCAATTAGATGTGCAGAGAATTAATTAAGTGTAAAAGGCCTACAAAAGTAATCGAAGCCATTATCTTTCAAAAATGCAACATAAATATAATAAAATCGATAGCATTATTTTAAGGAAATTAAACACACAAGAAAATCGAAAGTATTAGTATGGAATGAAAATAACTCAGGAGAAAAGAAGAACGACAATTGACTACAATAACACAAACGAGATAAACAGATGACCTCACAAAACATTAGAGAGGGGGAAATAATAGCGAGGGTGTTTTTGGCAACTTAGATGTTAAACGCAAATTTTGACGTTCTTGTGTTCAGAATTTAAGAGGGCACTCCACCGAAAGAGAGGCATATTCTTTATAAAGCAAGAGCCCGCGTTGTGGTTCAGTTACATGGTAGGCTGCTACTATAGAATCAAACTACCAATATCAGCTTGAATTTTTATGCATTGTTTTTGTTTTTGTTTTTAAAATTTCTATGTGCATGACTAGCAAAATATTGACAATTGTTTACCCAGAAAAGATCGTAAGTAATTCAGATATTGGCTTAAACAATTCATTATGATAATGTTTAACCAGGACAGAACATATCGGTATTATGGCAAGGGCTAAAGAAAGAATACATACAAAGTTGGCTATACGAATGCATTACCATTCTGATAAAAGTATTGTATGGGGAATTCACAAAAGAACTAAAATGAAATTTAAGGATGTAACAATTTAATGAGGGATTAGGTCACTTCGTGCAAGCAAAATGGTGTCGAGAGTGCGAGCGCTGCACCGCGGGCTACCAACAATGATTTTTGATGTGTTTCATTTGTAATATTATGTATTTATATCTGTAGTGTGTACTGTACCATGTGTTTGTATTATGAATGAAATGTATGACATGTAAAAATATAACATGTAAAATATATAACAAGAAAAAAACAACCGGAAAATGCACCAAAATTCATGCTGATATTGCTATATTGCATTGTAAACCAATTTCTCTACGGGGTAAATAAAACTCCTATTTTCATTGTTTCATTTGCAAATCAATCCCGTTTTTGCCCAGAACTTAATTTTGTAGTATACAGTGTTTACACTAGCATGGACGAGATAGGTATAGAGTTTTCATTCTCAACTTCAGATCTCATACGGACCGTTATAGCAAGCACGCAGATATTATTACTGCAGCATTTTCTGGTGTTATGAACGTACTACACGTAACGAACTCTAATGTCATCTGACAAAAGGGCTTATCTTCGCCAGAAATGTTTTTGAGAAAACTGAATGGTTCTGTTTGAATATAGTTCTTTCCTTCTAGAAAATTCCTAGCTCTTTGCTTCGGCAAGATTTCTAGCCCTTTGCTTCAACATTATTCCTGTCTAATTTCTATTTCCTCATCAAAGGCATTCTCAGTTTCTCAGAAATATTTTGTTGAAAGATGAATATTGACAGGAAGATCACAAAAAGCGTTCCCCCCAAAAAGTGATTTTGGCAGGAGAACTTCCATCAGATGTGAATTTTCAAATGGGTTCATACAGTGCAAAATGATCGCAAGCCTAGGATATGTCTTATTTTGTACATGCTTACCTTTGTCATAACTATCAGTAAAAGATCCAAACTTGATAATAAAAGCTCTCCAATATCAAGATTTAAGCTGGTTATTACAGGGTCAATACTTACTTTGAATGTTTCACACAGAACTCATCATCCGCACGTTCATGACAGCAACACTCCATGACTGTCAACACGACGCCACGCTATGCTATGTGTATCTCACGAAGACACCCGTCCTCCCTCATTATGCGTTCATTCTGGCATGTAACCACGTCTATTTTTCTGTTTATGTTTTGCTCTCTACCTGCGTTATTGTCCTACCCGTCTCTCTCCGTCACCGTGTTGCCAGGTCAGATTTTATGAAGTAGCCAAACGACACTTGAAAAGCAGCCAAAAAGAAAAAAAACAAATCCCGCCATCAACACCTCTAAAGGTCGCAAATGAAAAAGTAGCCAACTTTTGTGAAAATGGAAATAATATCTATATTTATAATGAATAAAAGTCTAAATTGTAAAGACAAAGCACACAGCAAGAAATGACATAGAAAAAAAATGTAAATGGAACAAGCGTCACAAAATTTCTAAACAAAGTCTCATCGAAACGTCCGTTCTTAAGATTTGATTATGAAAAAAAAATTGCGGGAAGGGAGAATAATATTTCTATCCGTTACCGGGCCATTTTTGCAAAACATATAGAGCTTAGACAAACAATTTAACTCTTAGAAAGTAGCCAAAAAGTAGCCAAGTAGTCATGACTTTAAAACAAGCGCCAAGACACTTAACATGTAACCAAATTTAGCAAGTTAGTAGCCAACCCGGCAACACTGCTCTGTCAAGTTTAATCTTATCAGAGAAACCATCAGGTTCATGCTCCTCCACTCAGTGCCAGCAAAAGAGCGCCTAGCCTGGCAGTGTTTACTCTACGTTGCCAAGGCAACGATTTACGCATGTTATTCGCCTCCTGGCGCGCGCCGTAGTGTGTCCACTGTCACCAGCGCGACGGCCCCAGTCAAGGGCGGATACCGGAATCTTCTGCCTGCTGGGTACTATAAAAGCTTGGTGCCCTGCCCCCTTAAAATACCGTCCTTGACTTCGAATGCCGCTCGCTGCTGAACACGAATGAACCAACAAGAAGTTTTGATCACTGAAAAATGCCGTTCAGACAACACCACCATTTGTAANGCGCGCGCCGTAGTGTGTCCACTGTCACCAGCGCGACGGCCCCAGTCAAGGGCGGATACCGGATTCTGCTGCCAGCTGGGTACCGTCAAAGCCTGGTGCCCTACCCCCTTTTGCTGCTGAACACGAATGATATTTAAGTGCTTACCGGTGAACAGCTACTTTGCTCGCGTACCAGTTCTCCCCCCCCNACTTCCCCCGGGGCTTTTTACGCAGCCTTACCTCTGCTTGGCGTCGCCCCTGACCACGAGTTTAGTTATTAGCACTTGCAGACCCCGCAAACTTTGTCCCCAGGGCCGTCAACCATGCGGACCCCCTTCTCTCCCGCGACCACTTGGTAAACAGTCACATGCCCGCTCATCTTGCACAAATATTGCTACCGGATGGGAAGATAATGGATGTTCCTGCCAGTCCCGCGCAGATTAATAGAACTAATTACGGGAAACGTGAAAATATCTACAGCGAACTGCTGCTGCATTTAATAATAATATAAACAAAAAGAATGAAGTTCATATATAAGTTTCGTGTACGTATTCAGGCAAATACCAGCTCCGGCGACTTCGCATCATTCAAGAACTTTCTCAACTCTCTGGGAGCACTCATTACCCCTTTGGTTTTCACAAGCGCTGGTCATTAGAATTATTATGACGAAAGCGTTCTCAGCCTATAAGCAGGAACCTATTTTTCAGAGGAATGGACTGATAAAATTATTGATTGATTGCTTTGTAAGAGCACTTGCAATATGACTATAAAAGGAATCGAACACAAGACCTTGTGATCCTAAGTCCCATGCCCTAACCATTCGTCCAAGCTGATCCACAGTCAAAACAGAGACGAGCATATTATATTCAGTCAAAGACACGGATACTTTTGCACGCATTTCTTTCAAAATGCTTCATATCGATAATGTTGATGTTAAAGATCGTATGTACTTTTCTTAAAATTATTAGCATTACGATGCTAGCATTCATGTCAGCGCGGACAATTCATGATAATGTCCTCATTGCCATCTTGTCGGTTTGGCATTCGATCTGTCCTTTATACAGCTGAATCAGCTTGGTTTCATTCCCTGAGAACAAGAACAGTGTTGCGATTAAGAGGAATAGCAATAATCCCATTCTCCTTTTCTAAATTTCAAAACACAGTAATTTATGTGTTGTCTGAAAATTGTTGCCGTTAGGCGGAAGTTGCAAATAAGAGCATTACGATCAAGCAGAATTAATTGTAAAAAGTAGACTGGCTGTGGCAATACATTCTTTATCGCATATTTCTTGTTTTGCTTTCCAGAGTTTCAGAGCGTGCAGATCATGAGTATTATATGTACATGCGTATTGTGTGTGCGCATGCGCGCGCGCGCGCGCGTGCGTGTGTGTGTGTGTGTGTGTGTGTGTGTGTGTGTGTGTGTGTGTGTGTGTGTATGAGTGTTTGAACACGTGTATGGGTATGTGCACATGCGTGGTATGTATTTATGCGCGCGTGGGTGTGTGTATGTGTATATGTTTATTATGTGTATGTTTGGTGTGTGGTTTTTGTGTGTATCTTGTGTGTGCTATGTGTCTGTGTATATGCGTGTGCGCATGCAGACAAGTGTGTTTTCCGTTAAAAGCCTAAGACAATGTAATAATGCTTCTGGCGAAAATAGATGCGGGCATTGACCCGGCCATGAAATTCCCTAGTTTCATTCGTCCTGGGCTTGTTGTGGATCGTTTCCCTTTCAAGTAAGTTCGTACAAATTAGGTCAGATGGGATTTTTAATACCACTTTATCATTTTGTTCAGAAGTTAAGGTCGATTCTATTGATAGTATGGCATTTCAAACGCGAGCTAAAAAAATGAAGAGGAATTGGGTAGCCATTAAATTTATTAGGAAACAGATCTCTCCACGCAAATAACACGGTGTTATGTTCTTCTGTTTTCTATCATATATATATATATGTGTGTGTGTGTGTGTGTGTGTGTGTGTGTGTGTGTGTGTGTGTGTGTGTGTGTGTGTGTGTGTGTGTG
>JAWQUT010000117.1:89665-135976 GCA_033807755.1 Ellobium chinense | reverse complement strand
AAGCTAGTTTATTTTCCCAGCTAGCTCTTGACCAAAGTTCTTACCGCCAGCGATTTTCACAGGATAAAAATTCTACACAAGCACTGCTGTTAGTTATTTTCCGAATGTCGCGGAACACTAACATCGGCAGGATACTATAAAAACGCAGCAATTAACACGTAGCAACACACAATTAACAAATACGACTGCCACAGATACGCCAGCGGAAAACAATGTGGTTCACATGGAGACATGAGAAGGTGGAGCGGGCCTGATAGTGACATCACTTACACGGCTTGGGACTTTTGTAGATTTATAAAATTGTATTTGCCCTTAAAAAAAAGGNNNGGGGGGGGAGGCAGCAGGTCTAAGGAGGGTGCAGTGTTGTTCGCAGCTCCATCACGATTGTAGGAGGCAGATCTTACATCGGCAGATGTTTCGATAACCTGAATTGATTTTGCTTTGTTTGTTTTTGCAGTTTTAACTACCCCTACCCGCCTAGTTTCTGTCAGCTGAACTTAACTTTATCCTAACTTTCGATCCAAAAGTAAAAAAAAACAAAAACCTAATGCTGACACACACTAAAATATGTTACGACCTCAATTTAGAGAAGGCAGAACGAAAATGTGTAATGGATTCAACACGAGAATCCAGTGAAGCAGCCGCCAAAGTAATAGCAATATCTTTTCCGAGTATCTACTCATAATTATTCTTACGATACTCAGCAATTTCGATGTTGGTATCAAAACTCAAGTTCTGGAGTCTTGATGCCATTTCAAAATTTCAGCGTAACCTTAAGCCGTGACAGTTCGATTTAGATTTCCTGTCTTAGCAGTAGCATCGAAATTATCAAAAGTACCGAAGGATATTGAAAGGGATCAAAATGCTTACTCTGTCTTGAATCGGAATACAACTGATACTTCCGGATTCCACTGAATGGCGGTTGAGTATCGCGATATCTAAAATTCCGATATCGCCCCACCAATGCGCCAAGATAATTATCATGTGATACCCACAAAGAGTGGGGACGAGAGTCGCCCATCCACCACAGATTACTTGTATTCTTTGATCTTTAAATTAATATACGAATTGATTATTACAGTACCCAAGCCACGGTACATTCTGGGAAAGGGCTGGAGACGGCGAGGGAAGAACAGCGACACTTTTAATCAGAAACTAAGAAATCTCTACTTGTAATAAGCAAAAGATGGGTAGACTCGGTGTAGTCTCAGCAGACTAATCTCTGTTTGTCTTTGATGTAGATTAGGTCGACAAGGATGTGATCCATACTAACTACGCAGTTGTAGGTCTTACAGTGTTACAGGTCATATGACAGAGAAGGGACGTGATGAGGATAATTTTTTTGACAATCTAGCATTTATAATATCATACCCTTTTTTTTTTGCCCTTGGTAGGAGACGATGGTTTTTAAAACCTCAAAAATTTAGTCTCTGACTCCAAAAGAGCCAAATCTGGCAACACTGTTACGCCACCCTCTCGTGCTCGGAAAAGATATTGCGTCTATAGAAACAACAAAATACCATTTGAATAGCGAGTAAGCAAATTTTTCTCAGATTATTGGCCACTTTTTAAAATAGTTTCTGTATTTACACTGCCTTTGGGCACTTTGCACTGAGGGTATGGAATATGTGAGACAGTACAGACCTTCAGACTATCGGCGAAGAAAACTAGCTGTAAATGGCTCATAGGTGAAATTGGATGGAGGTGATGTTTGAATATTTTAGAAAACATTGAAGATTAATTAAACTGAATTAGACAAATAGATAACATATTGGTAATCTTAGATTCGTAGAGTACATGGACGCTACGCCCCTGGGTCAGTGGCATTTAAGAGGTGTTACTGTGGATTTTGCCTTTGGATTTATGTAACTTAAGATTAGATTTAAATCGTAGATGTCAGAAATTTGAAAGCAATATCCTACGTACATATGTCATTTAATTCGCTTTCTGTTAGAAAAGCCAAAATGAATTCATTACTAGCATCAAAGATTACTGTATCAAACATACCGTACAGCTAGAATCAAGAATTTCACTAAAAAAAAACATTGGCTGCTCAAGGGAATGTACATTCTCATATAAGCCACGGAAAAAGACACCTCACAGTCAACAAGCAAAATAAATAATACAAGGAATGAAAGTATAAACAAATTTGTATACAGGCTTCGGAACAGCAAATAAGATATCCTGCGATTGTGATGCATGGCTTGATATGCCTTTGCATGTATACATTTCGCTTCAAAAATCCCCAAATCCTCTCTTAGTGCAATGTGGGCATTGAAGCCCCCAAAAAACCCATGACGTCACGCAGCTCGTTAATACTCGTTCCCCATGGATTGTGGTCGAGCCAGATTAAACTGTCTGATGAGACGATAATTTGACTGAGTCACGAAATTGCCCACATTAAATCCTGTCTCTTCATTGTTCACTCTTATGATTAGGCCTACATACATTCTACCACTCTACCGCGCATGGGCATTGCGAGTTCTTGACGATGCTAATAATGGCTGATTTATTACCTGTATTCAGGTGTAACATGATGGTCGTGACTACACTGGACAATGGAATTTCCGGTGTTCTTATTTCCATGAAGCAAAGCAATCATAAGAGAAACTATTTATATGGTATTACAGTATTCTGTCAATAGGGATGGCCTAACAGCATGACCTGGTAGCACAAATTAGCTTCTGGGTGGGTGGTTGGTTGGTTGGTTGGTTGGATGGGTGGTTGGTTGCTTGGTTGGTTGGTTGGGTGGGTGGGTTGTTTGTTGATTGATACTCTTCGGTCGGTCGGTCGGTCGGTCGGTCGGTCGGTTGGTTGGTTGGTTGGTTGGTTGGTTGGTTGGTTGGTTGGTTGGTTGGTTGGTTGGTTGGTTGGTTATTTTCAGATATTTCTAGTCCCCTAAGTCGAGCAGACCTGTTCTGAAATTTCCAAGCAACAGAATACATTTAATCTAAATACAAAAAGGAAATGAAAGTCTGGATGCGTTATCAGGGCCCCGTTTTCACACACTAACTTCACCTCAGCAGGCTAGATCTTTCAAATTATTCTCGGCGCCGTAGAAAGCATGGAGCGCTGCAGTCAATTTACAGGCTCTGATCATCAGCATTCACACAATAGTTTTCGCTACCTGTAACCAGGTACCAAAGTTACAGATAGGTGGAAGCATAGAGATATAATATATTATATCTCTATGGGTGGAAGTCGTGATTTCCCGAGGTATTCATAACATGATCATGGCGCTAATGATATCCCCACGACTTTTTAATTACGATACCTACGCCATCATCATTCGGTCAATCTGACATGATTGCATCAAAATCACGCTAGTACTTGTAGAGTTAATCTGAGTGCTCGATACTAACCATCATTTGAGAGTTCAGGTTTAATATAGGTCTTGTAAATCAGTGAGATTTTCCCTAAATCAACATCACGTCATAGTAGTGGTGGACGGCATGATTTCTGAGTATCGATAATTCCGAGGAATTTCGATTCGGTATCGAAATTTGAGATCTGGCGTTTCAATACAATTTTGATACTTTCGATATAAGCAATTGCATGCATATATGACTTTGTGTGTGTGTGTGTGTGTGTGTGTGTGTGTGTGTGTGTGTGTGTGTGTGTGTAAATGCCATAAAGCATGCAGGTGGGTGGATGAATTTTTGCAATTTTATAAACAGTATATAGGCTATCTGTTGTATGCCATATATGTACGCTTATTTGTACCTAGAGCTGAATAAAGCTATTGCTGTTTTGTTGTTGTTGTTGTTGTTGTTGTTGTTGTTGTTGTTGTTGTTGTTGTTGTTGACAGCTGACCAAATAGGATTTTCCCCCTTTTATTTTGTGTATGTGTGTTGAAATTATCAGCTGGCCAAAAGGAGAGCATCTATCAGCTTTTTCGGAGAGGCCAATTCCTAGTCCAAGAACGGTGCACTCTCTGAAAAGTCGATGAAAACAAAAATGAGAGGGGCACTCGGCAGAGCAGGTACCTATCCAAAGGTCAAACAACGACCTTCGAACAGTAATGTTTATTTTCGGCGACAAGACACAACATTGGGACTGGTTTCAGTTACCACATTTTGGCTTTTTGAGTATGAACACATATAAATGTAATCAGAATCTTTTTAATGCAAACTGATCTGCAGACTCTTGTTAACAATTTCAGAAACGGGCTTTTTGAGCACAAGAGAATTCCTGGAGAAGGTTTCAACAGGAAACCAGGCATCGGCAGCATTATGTCGTTTTAATCTCAGAATATTCTAAATCTAGGTATAATGAGAAAGACTGCAATTCCAGCGTTTATCTTTATCTCATTTTATTATAATGCTCTGTATAATTAATGAAGACTGCTATTTTCAGCGTTTATCTTGATTAAACTCTAAATCATCAACATCATTAGCCTGCTTAGATTTAGATATCAACTTCCTGGTTGTTAAGCTGAAATAACTCAGTGCATTTTCAATGCTTTCTGAAGCATCGAAATGATTTTCAGTCAAACAGAAAAGTATCAGTTCTTTTACTATTACAAAGTGTCGATACAGTTACAGCCGAAAAAAAAAAACAAAAACAACCCAACATATTTAGCCAAAAACATATGCAAACCCTCAAACAGCTGGTTCTGGTTTCATCTCACAATGCGGGTCGGCATCAAGAATCAGTTAATAGATAGATCTAAATGAAATCCTTGTCTTTTCATCTAGTTTATTTCAGACTGATTAGCAACTTTTCAAGTAATACTGCTATCGCCTCAACAAAACATACAAGCAAAAAATAAAAAACTCGGATAAAGTATACTCTTTAGAGAGGGTAATCGGTAATCCAGAAAAGATTTGAACAGTGTCTATCCTCTCAAAGTAAAACAGAAAATTCTTCATGTAAATGTATCCAAAACGCACCAGCACTAAGTAACTGCCATGTCGTTCAAAACATGAAGTTCTGCTTAGTGTATGCTCTGTCTAACAGTGGTAAAAAATGTCTCAAACTACATCTACATGTATTTCTGAAAATTCATGGACTTTCATTCATCCATCATCTCGCCAAAATTTTAAGATTTCCTTCTCTACAGCATGCCCAACATTGTCATAGACTAAAAGGTTTGTGATTTCCTGAGCTCTCCCACCACAGGACCTAAAACCAACACACTAGAGACTATGAAGAATTATGGAAAGTCGCCATGACACTGACGAGCAAAGATTATATGGTCTGGATGAAAAACTACTGCACTATTCACATTGGATGAATACATAACCTCCTTTGGGGAGGTATACCCAGAATGATGATGATGATGATGGTGATAATAATGATAATAATAATAATAATAATAATAATAATAATAATAATAATTAAAATAACAATAATAATAATGATGATGATAATAATGATAATAATGCAAAACATTTATCAGCACTGGGTATAAATAAGTAAAGAAAGAAAGCTATAACAATTTGACAAATTTAATACACAAATTTTCGGACTGGCGTCCTTCTTCAGATGTAGAATATCAATGAATAATAATAATGATGGTGATAATAATAATAATAATTACAACAACAACTCCAAAAGCTAGCTCACAGCTTTTTATCGACAGCCCTGCCTTTTACTGAACTTTTGCCAGAGGTCTAGTTAGGAAACATTGATGGAGGTACAATATTTACGCTCCTGGCCATGAATGACTTAAATTAAGTATGTCCTGATGCTGGTAATAGTGTCTAAATAATCCGATGAGCGCCAAGATGCTGGTACATGTATAATGATGTTAATACTCAATAACATGTGAAATGCTATTCGATCTAATCGGCTTTCTGGCACATTTTTCAATTTAAAAGTGACTTGCAGCGATGTGTCTTCACTTCTTTAAGGTTGCAGACATGAAAATAATGGTCTTAATTCTTGCAGACATGGATGGTATATATTTTTGTTTAGACTTTGTTTTAAAAATATGACAGAAATCCAAACTCTTATCGCATAAAGCTTTTTAGTCTCAATGGACACTTTTGTGGTGCAATTCTTGACGCCTTTAAAACAATAGGACGTGGCAAACTCGAGTTTCAGAATAGGTATCCATTTAAATCGTGAAGTGTTCGCGTTCGTGAATAAAATTTCGAAGGGACTCAAGACCAGTGGAAAGGGATCTATACAATCAAATATAAGGGTAGATTAAAAAAACAAAAAAGTTCTTAGTGTATGTCACGAGGATACTGTAGAAAACTCTGAAGCAGTCATAATTAATTTGTCAAAATCTACACGTTTTCTGGGTGAGGCCAAGAACTTTTTGATCCATCCTCGTTATCATAGGGTTTTAGCCGGAGCATGATCCTCGTAATGAGATACAAAACCCAACATGGAAAATAACATTTTTTTTCATTCTCATGCATATTCTCATATTCTCCCGGTATCAGGACATGACATCCTCTGTGGAAGGCGTCAGTCTGAAGCACTCTGGCTCATAATGAATGACCCGCACGTCAGTAAAAACTGACGCCTTTGTTGCACAGCTAGTGACTTAGGCTAAAGTTGAGAGAAAGAGGAGGTAAAAGGGCATTATGTAAACAGGTCCATAGCATTTGTTTGTTCTTTTGAATCCTTCAGTTAAAGTAAGTCTCCTGAATGCACACTACGCCATCTTTCTCTGACTGATTACTTTATAAAAAAGACCACTCTGCGTCCTTGCTCAGGATCGGAAATTTATCATGAATGGTTGAGGTTCGAAGTTTGAGATCGGTAGGTCTTACTGTATAATTACCTTTCACCGCGTTACATGTGTTGCATGTGATGAGCCAGTAGGATGTGATGAGCCAGTGCTAGAACCTCTGAACACCAACTACGGACGTTTTCTTTACTCCTGCAAGAGATTCCCCGATGCAAGTTTTCGAGTCTATGAAATCAATAAAATCCCGAATTACAGCTTACCTTATGAACTTCATTTACAGAAATCAATATGCGAAGCCGCTGTGTGGAGATAATTAAAACAAGACTGACCCTGCCGTTATCCGGTTAAGGCTTTTACTCACCTTCAGTCTTTACTATGGGATACTCCTCAGTATAGATGTCAATCTAGGGGAAAAGACCCTTTCTGCTCTCATTTATAAACTGTCAGGTTGCAAGTATTTATTAGTGGCCCTAATTCACTCAAGTGTGCTTCAACATACCGGTCACTGCTGTCATAGTCAAGGTGTTAAGGATTTAGTGGTTGGAGTAGCTGCAATAAATCATACCCTAGAGCCTCAATATACCTTCACACTATACACAGTGCAGAGAAGCCGCAGCACAGAGGGTAAAATCCGCATAAAAGGAAAGAATACTGCTGGAAGAAAGCTAGCTATGTTTGGGCTGACAGATTTTGATATAGATAAAAGTGAACTAAGTAGTCCGAAGTTGCATTGCTTTTTTTGTGTGTGTTTTTTTTGGTGCTTTGTACTCGTTCAAACTAAAGTTTCTGTGCAATAATAATTTTAGCTTATCTCATTCTATTTATTATTTTAATTATCCTCTTCGATGTTATTGCTTGACCACTAGTAGCCTACTACTGCCAAGAGACTCTGCATGCAAAACATTGTTGAACTCCCTAACCTCGCACCTCATGTACCCGAATAAAGCCGCAAACCCATTGTAATGTTCTGCTCTTGGGTGTCTCATTGTCTATATTCAATTTTACTTATGAACCCGGGCACTTAAGAACTGTAAATTTATGTGCGAGCAGTCGGGAAATGTGTCAGGGTCACGGGTGAACACTAGGCTCACACATAAAAGTTAAGGACGGATTCAGGTAGTTGGTATTTAAGAATTAAATTGCTGTAAATTTAACATCCCAATGGTTAAGTGGTAGCACGTTCAGACTTGCAAGCTGAGAGACCCTGGTTCGATTCCCGGTAGGGAGAGGAAATTTTCTAGTGTTCGGGTTTCTTCGGCCTTTCTTCTCAAAACTGATCATTCACAGTAATTTGGTAAATTCCCTGGTGACACACTTCCTTAAAATATGTAACATCTAAAAATAATTATCATACTGAGCTCACATTCCTCCCCCTTAATCAACAACAACAACAACAACAACAACAACAACAACAACAACAACAACAACAACAACGAATACTATATTATACCTTGCCATCTGGTTACATATGGATTGGTCCCTCCTGGAATTTCAGTTTGTGAGTTCCCTTTAAAAATTATCAATTTTAAAAAAGCATAATAAAAACGCATTCTTCTTGAGTAGAACGTGACTGCCCTGAAGTTTGAAATCACAGTAGTAGGCCTATAGATAGTGAGCTACATAGAAGGAGTAAATACTTTTGCTGTTGGTGGGATGTTGACCTGTCTGCCCATCTGTCTGACTGTCTGTCCATTTGTCTGCTGATATATCCATTGTATCCATCTATATTTTGTCATGCTTGTCACGATGGAAAATAGAGATCTGAAATAAAATCTGAGCAAGATCTCATGAACTTCAATTCTAGAAGACCGGTTCATTTCTTCCTGTTCATGATATATACGATTTCATTATGTAAGAATAATAGAAATTACGAGCAACTACCAGCAACTACCAGTGCATTATAAAAAGACTGCCTGCTTCGAATACACGAGGTACGAGGTAGTGAAGTTCCACTGTATAATAAGATGATCCCCAGGCTTAATAAAAACGCAGTGGGTTTCTGGGAACATTCCTAACTGGCGCAAGCCTATTTGGAATTTCACTTGTTTTGAGCAGTATATCACTTGAAGGCGGGTTTTTTTTTTTTATGGCTTGGAAAGTGGGGGTGGTAGACTCTTAGATTCCACTGAGGGTAAGGTGAAACTCCGATAGTCGGAAATATGAGAAGGGACTCCGGATGCGGGAACAGTGGACAGACCTCCGCCCGCGAGTTTTCATAACGGTAAATCCGGACTCCACCGTACTGTAAAACGTCTTCATGAGAACTCCAAGTAATTCTATTGCCTCCGAAATCCGAAGTGTGTAACTGTGTATAAAATGAAAATTCAAGAGTAGTATCTCAGTGGCACATGCAGAATGCATCCTGGATCCATCTGGGACCCATAAGGATTTTCTCGTATAAGCTGAGAAGTGGATTACCAATGCATAATTCAAAGATGGCTGACCTTCGCTTTGTACATGATATGGAGTATTACCTCTATAACTCTATACCAGGTAATGTGATATCAGAACCTACTACACTTACTAGTAATTACAGTACTAAGCACCGGTGCAATACGGCGTGACAGCGCCCATAACGGTTTCACTAACGGATTTGGCAGTCATCTTGTAATCCGTCATAATCCAGCGATGATCTTCATTCGGCTGGAAAGACCCGAAAACCCACATACGGTAGCCTAGAAGAGGCTTTCTCCCTACTTTTCTTATATGACTAAGCCCCTAAACTCACAGCACAGTTCTGTATTATGGTGCAAGACTTGGCATTACCTTGGAATTTGTTGACCCCAAAGTACCTACCCTTACGTTCCAACATGCATCAGTAACAATAGAGAACTCTTTTATTTCCTACGAACCGTTACGGAAAAGATGACCATGCGCATTTTATTATACATCATGTATATGACATGTCCAGGTTTTACGATCATTATCTACCACATTACGAACTAGAATCAGATGTGAAGTTTACATCTTGTTCATAACGTGCAATTAACACCAGGAAATGCCAAATGCGTATGTAACCGGATGGCAAGGCATATAGTATTCTATAGTCTATAGACCATAATTATTGCGGCCCAGTCTGATTTTATATGTTACATAATCATTTTAGGGAAGTGTGTCACCAGGGATTTTACCTCACCCTTGACCCTGACACAGGTCCCGACCACTCACACGTTCGACTATAAACCTCTGCCATAACAATTCGTAAGATCTCCGAAATTGAAAATCAAATTTGTCAGGACCAGGTTTAGCGTCAATATTTACTCACCGGGGAACCAAGATTTTGATTCATCAGTTTAGAAAATTTGTGCCATTGATTCCTCGTTGTGTTTGGTTCCGCCATTACCTTGCTTTGAAAAAAAAAAAAAAGAAAAAAATTGTTAAAATTTCGAAGGTGCAACTTTCATGAAGTCGAATAACGAGAGTATTACGGTTTGGTAATGTGTTACCATTTTAACTCTAAAATGTAGGCCTATGCTCCGAAATGCCCGGCACCCTTTTCCGAACTCCGAAATTCAGCCTCGCTACTACATGAGTGCTTGTTTCTTCATAATTAGTGACAACAAGATACCAAGACATTCTGACATGTTTTACATCCTTGGCGGACCATAATTATTGCGGCCCGCGGGACAGCGGTTGGGCACTTCCACCGTATGACGTAGCTCCTAGAGATCTCCCCTTATTACCGGCTCCTACCCTCTCCCCACAAAGAAAAGGAAACCACAAATAGTCAATATAGTCATGTAATACTGGGTGGCAAAGAAGAAGAAGAAGAAGAAGGAGAAGAAGGAGAAGTAGAACAACAACAACAACAACAACAACAACAGCAACTTTACTTCATTCAAAGGCCAGTAACTTCAAGGGTTAGAAAGAAATAGGATAAAACTGAACTGACAGAAAGAGCATAATTTTCCTACATGCAATAGATTTTAAGAAAGGACCAAAAAAAAAAAACCAACAACACAGCTTCAGTTTCCGTCGAATCAGGAGAAAATCGAACAATTCAAGATCGAATTAGGTAGACTGGACTGTGCTTATGTCATAGGAAAAAAAACCAACAACAACCAAATAAATAATGGCGTGCGGGACCATTGTGTTAGATGCACTGACTTCGGACTTGCTCTTGAAAGCATGTATTTTTTTTGTGTGACATAGCCATAGTATCTGGACATTCGAAATTTGCTGCATTATAATAAGCAGATAATATCCATCTGTTAGTGTGCACCAAATTTCAACTGTTTAAATTAAGATTACCTGTATTGAAGTTTTTAAACGTTATGAAAACTTTTTTGAATTTAAGTGAATATGTTATGTTTGTTTTTTTTTTGGTGGGGGGAGGGGGAAGGGGAGAAAGGGGTGGGAGGAGATGAGTGGAAAAAAGCACCGATGTATACCATAAACACCATCCATAAGCTATCACCTTGCGTCGGAAAATTGACATCGACCGCTCTTTTGGAACTTGGAATACGAGTTTTAACAGGAGTATACAAGTTTTTGGATTACCTGTACATGATGTTCGTGTTCGTGATTTCCGGTTATATACACATAAAATAATGTTTAAACTTGAATTAAACACAAGAAATCACTTTCTGATTGGCAGTACACCTAAGCAGGACGTCCGCTTAGACGAGATGATTTGTCGGAAACAGAACCGTCCCGCTTAATTTAAGTGGGTTCTTCTGCACCGGTAATCACCTCGATCCGGCATTGCATGCACGGTTTGAGATTTTCACCGACGATCTATCTATCTATCTATCTATCTATCTATCTATCTATCTATCTATCTATCTATCTATCTGTCTGTCTGTCTGTCACATAGAAAAGACAAAGGCAACATATATCAAATAACACAACAATAACCACTCAAATGCGCTATGCAACTTCAAACACAAACATCGAAGGCTCAGAATAATGTGCCCATAGCAAGATCAAGTGTCAATCGCACTGCGTTACATGTGCTTTTCGTAGTAGTTCAGGTACAGGTGGATATGCATTTTTACATTTGGGCGTGTAATTGTGCTATTTGATACTTCCTGATGCTCTTAGTGTTAAAAAAAAACAACAAACAACCAAAAACAACAAGCAAAAAACAAACAAAAATGTACCTGAATCTACTTTGTGGCGTTATTCCACCTTTTAATAAACTTTGTATTATATTTTATCCCTTTTGTAAAATTTGATCTCCCAACATAAATGGCTTGCGATTACGGAGAACAAGCCCCGGCGGGCGACCAACTTGACAGAGGGCCACTTGCCAAATTGTCCGTTGTTATAAAACATTAATTTATTTACATTTGTGCTGAATAAATAACTTCTTACGCAAATACAACAAGAATTTCAGTCAAAAGTACCTACAATTTTATATTAAAGAATTTCTGGACAATCTCTGAGCGTCAGACTAACTGTTATTATGTTGCTACATGTTGGCATTATTCTATGACACATTGTCATTTTGATGTAGCTGGCATTTGACGAGGTCGCCATATTGGAAAGGTAATGCTAACGTTTTCTGCATGCGTTACAAGCTCATTTGCAGTTGTGGTGCACGAATTTGACGATAAGAGTGATTAAATAAGAAAAAGAATTAGCAAGGGTGTTGAAAATCATAATAAGGTAACTTTATTCAAGACATGGGCTTTGTAGTAATGTGAAGTGTAATTCACTTCCCATTACCTTAAAAGTTACCTATTATCGATAGCATGGGCAACAGACGTTGAACAAGAGTATTTGGTACAATACTGGAACAGCACCGCTGGTAGGTCAGGCGTTAGACGAAATGAATGGCCAGAGTCATTCAGTTAGTCTAACGTCTGGCCTACCAACCAGCGGTGCTGTTCCAGGATTGTACCGAGTATTTTGGGTGGTAGAATATCGCGACTGACGATTGGCGGGAGAATATTTTTAAAAATAAGAAATCGGAAGGAAAACCATAGTCTATGTGGTAACTCCTACAACTAGTCTACGGCCAGTACCTTAATTCTGAATAACATACTAGACTCTAGACCTAATAGTAATACAATTCTAATCCTAACCCTACCTCCCTAACGGTCTACTAACCCTAACATGGTACAATCACGGAATAGGACCGATCTTGTAGCTAAACCGATGACTAAATGAACTGTATTAATGCAAGAGCGGTCCTGTCCCAGGAGATAGCCCCTAACACTACCCTTGCCTTAACCCTAACACTAATGCCCATCGAGACAGGTGCATCAGTCGAACCGAATGTAACTCCTTATCGCCAGTTACCACATATGGAAATCCTCCCAAGAAATCATTAGTAAAATTTATTAAAATGCTCAACGGAGCTTTATTTAAATGGCACCCAAACCCAATCAGAAAAATTATATTTGTTTCGATTTACATTCCGAACAGCTGAAGTAGCCTTTGAATTCTTGGATAAAAATTTTAAACTGATTTAATAGGCTTAAGCTCTTGGATTTAAATTTAGAACGCCATTATTCGTACAATTGTTTGAATAACTATAACTGGTTATTCGTACAATTGTTTGAATAACTGTAACTGGTTATTCGTACATTTGTTTGATTAACTATAACTAGGTACCACGGATGAGCCCCGCTCAGCGGCCTAAAACTGGTGCGCTAGCGATATTTTAGGCATTTTCAACGCACGATTTGAAAGCGTTGCTTTTAAGTTACAAGANGGTGCTGTCGTTAGAGATAGCCCGTACAATTGTTTGAATAACTATAACTGGTTATTCGCACAATTGTTTGATTAACTATAATGGTTATTCGTACATTTGTTTGAATAACTAAAGGTATGAAGATGCCAACAGCACCTGGCANCATCGCCGCTCTACCATGCCTTGCGAAAAACGTAACAGATCGGCGGGATATCGTCCGATTGTGATGAAATAAAGACCATGAGAAAGGGCACTGGCCAAGCTTTGTTATGGTATGCGTAACGAAAGGATCCGATGAGGCTATCCTTATTAAATCAGCTGTTGAAACTAATAGTCTGTTTTCATCGTGATTTTCGCGCCTTNCTAGTGTGAGTTATTAGTACAATTGTGCGGATAACCACTCCGTAAATTTAAAAGTTTCTCACTTGAAAATTTGTGTTCTCACCTGCTGGGTTCTTGGGATCGTGACGTCATTTAAGGCCAGTGCTATTGACGGGAGGATTTCCATAATGTGTACCATCCTGCAACAACATGCAGCGAAAAACATGATTTTAACTTTGTAAGATTTGAAAACTAGATTTTTGTATGCCTACAAACAAAGAAACCCTTCTCTTTTATAGTTATACTCCCAACCCCATTAAAATCATCCCTCTTTAGTCAGGAGCATGATTGTAGGATGGCACACATATAGACTAGAAATCCTTCCCTATTGATATTTGCATGTAGTGTAGATCTAGACTAGATCTGTCATGTAGCCTGATGACAATGGGTTAAAAGTAAAAGCTCAGCATTTTCAAAGAAAATTCTTCGTTATCAATCAAGTTAGACGAAATAATAATACAGCTGTCCTTCAACAGCTTCACTGCTTCAGAACACAAGAGATGCTGGACCAAAGTTTAAGGACCGAAAAACAGAAAAAATTGCAACAATTACATGTACCACTCTCCATGTTGGCTTCTTTAGTTTGCCACTAGACTAGAATATCGTGATCTAAATGTTAGATTTAGCACTAATAATAATGGCTTTCTCTAACAACAGCACCGATTTAGTCGAAATATCGATCTAGTCCATAACCTGTCTATATAACTAAATGAACTGTATCATTATCCTTGCAGTGCTGTCCTTCGAGATGGCCATAATAATTATTTCATGATGACCCACCACTGACTTCATTTACCAGGAACTGGGAAGCAAAAAGTTAAAACGTATGAAAATTTTCAGTAAATTTATTGAAATCAGTAGACCTAAATTGAGGGTGACAGGTAGTGGAATATTTCTGTACGGAGTTATTCATGTAATTTCTATGCATGAAAAGAAAAATTTGCAAGCAGCCATTGTCATATTTTGACTCTTCTAGTTGGGGTACTAGTAAACTTTAAACAGGGATGGAACTTGTTCCGATATTATCGGAATTCCGACATTTTTTTGCGGTCGGGAAAAAAATTGTGTTGCGCCGACTTTTACCGCGGCGAAAGGTTTTGACAGCGTCCCAGAACAAAAAATTAATAAATTTTTAAGTCGAAAGTTTTTCTAAGCGTTAGTTTTTGACTCAGTGGCCTGTTAAACTGTCGATAGGCCAAACTTCTGAATTTTGGGTTACGTTTTTTTTTCCTCATCCGCCAGTTTCATTTTCGAATTTGGCCTGCGCGTTCTCGTGAACTGGCATATGATCTCCGGTGCCCTAAATGCTAGCCTATAAGTGTAGGCCAAGTGTAGTGCGATTTTGTGTTATTGGATCTAGTAGCCTAAGTGTCAGTTCAGGTGAATTATCACAGGGAATTCAAGGAGTGGGGCAGATTTCAAGATCTAGACTAGTCTTATCTAGGAGTGTGAATTTCTTTTTCATATCACATGTGAAATGGCATCCACTACAGGTCTAATAAAGAACCAGAGTTAGTCCATCGTGGAGACATTTGCGAAAGTGAGAATGACACCGGGCATCCACGAGTTTGACCGCTGCATAAAGGTTCCTACATTTTTTTGATAACCTAGTTCCATCCCTGTTTAAAACTCTGTGCAGGAGATGGTCTCATTTATTAATCTTCAAAGATGTCCAAATATGCAATTTTTCCCCCTACAGTACGATGTCCCAGGACCCTTGGCCTACTTTTCAGTTAATTCAGCTGATGTTTTGGGGATTTCCTTGGATATCTCTAGCATGCTAAGTTGGACAGCGGTGTGCACACAGCTCTTAGAAAATTAGTCTAGAAGACTTAATGAACTGCATTAGGATTAAGACTATGCTGCCTTTTGAGATAAGCCTAANTTTAAGGCCAGTGCTATTGACGGGAGGATTTCCATAATGTGTACCATCCTGCAACAACATGCAGCGAAAAACATGATTTTAACTTTGTAAGATTTGAAAACTAGATAGTCTAGACTTTTGTTTATTTTTGTATGCCTACAAACAAAGAAACCCTTCTCTTTTATAGTTATACCAACCCCATTAAAATCATCCCTCTTTAGTCAGGAGCATGATTGTAGGATGGCACACATATAGACTAGAAATCCTTCCCTATTGATATTTGCATGTAGTGTAGATCTAGACTAGATCTGTCATGTAGCCTGATGACAATGGGTTAAAAGTAAAAGCTCAGCATTTTCAAAGAAAATTCTTCATTATCAATCAAGTTAGACGAAATAATAATACAGCTGTCCTTCAACAGCTTCACTGCTTCAGAACACAAGAGCTGCTGGACCAAAGTTTAAGGACCGAAAAACAGAAAAAATTGCAACAATTACATGTACCACTCTCCATGTTGGCTTCTTTAGTTTGCCACTAGACTAGAATATCGTGATCCAAATGTTAGATTTAGCACTAATAATAATGGCTTTCTCTAACAACAGCACCGATTTAGTCGAAATATCGATCTAGTCCATAACCTGTCTATATAACTAAATGAACTGTATCATTATCCTTGCAGTGCTGTCCTTCGAGATGGCCATAATAATTATTTCATGATGACCCACCACTGACTTCATTTACCAGGAACTGGGAAGCAAAAAGTTAAAACGTATGAAAATTTTCAGTAAATTTATTGAAATCAGTAGACCTAAATTGAGGGTTGCAGGTAGTGGAATATTTCTGTATGGAGTTATTCATGTAATTTCTATGCATGAAAAGAAAAATTTGCAAGCAGCCATTGTCATATTTTGACTCTTCTAGTTGGGGTACTAGTAAACTTTAAACAGGGATGGAACTTGTTCCGATATTATCGGAATTCCGACATTTTTTTGCGGTCGGGAAAAAAAATTGTGTCGCGCCGACTTTTACCGCGGCGAAAGGTTTTGACAGCGTGCTGGAACAAAAAATTAATAAATTTTTAAGTCGAAAGTTTTTCTGAGCGTTAGTTTTTGACTCGGTGGCCTGTTTAGCCATCGATAGGCCAAACTTCCGAATTTTGGGTTACGTTTTTTTTTCCTCATCCGCCAATTTCATTTTCGAATTTGGCCTGCGCGTTCTCGTGAACTGGCATATGATCACCGGTGCCCTAAATGCTAGCCTATAAGTGTAGGCCTAGTGTAGTGCGATTTTGTGTTATTGGATCTAGTAGCCTAAGTGTCAGTTCAGGTGAATTATCACAGGGAATTCAAGGAGTGGGGCAGATTTCAAGATCTAGACTAGTCTTATCTAGGAGTGTGAATTTCTTTTTCATACCACATGTGAAATGGCATCCACTACAGGTCTAATAAAGAACCAGAGTTAGTCCATCGTGGAGACATTTGCGAAAGTGAGATTGACACCGGGCATCCACGAGTTTGACAGCTGCATAAAGGTTGCTACATTTTTTTGATGACCTAGTTCCATCCCTGTTTAAAACTCTGTGCAGGAAATGGTCTCATTTATTAATCTTCAAAGATGTCCAAATATGCAATTTTTCCCCCTACAGTACGATGTCCCAGGACCCTTGGCCTACTTTTCAGTTAATTCAGCTGATGTTTTGGGGATTTCCTTGGATATCTCTAGCATGCTAAGTTGGACAGCGGTGTGCACACAGCTCTTAGAAAATTAGTCTAGAAGACTTAATGAACTGCATTAGGATTAAGACTATGCTGCCTTTTGAGATAAGCCTAATGTCCTCCACTGTTAATCTGCTTTGCTACTATTCTTGCATATGATTCAGAACTGTTGCATCTTTTATTTTCAGCCAGTCATGTCACGTTACAGTAGAGCCCCGAATGACTGCAAGGTCTACATTGGAGATCTTCCAAAAGATGCTTCAGAAAAGGAATTGGAAAGAGCTTTCAGTTACTATGGTCGTTTGAGAAATGTTTGGGTGGCCAGAAATCCACCAGGATTTGCATTTGTTGAATTTGAAGACTACAGGGATGCAGAAGATGCGGTGAAGGAATTAGATGGAACGTAAGTAAATATGCCTATGCTGTATTTTCTCCAAGTCATATGAGTTTGGGGAGATATTCCCCCAACCCCCAGCAACAACACTGCACAGACCAGGAAAGGAGTAGAAATCTACCGTGGAATGTGATAATTATGTGAAACATAAGTGTTTTCTCTATATCTTATGAGTTGGGGGGGGGNGGGGGGGGGGGGGTATTCCCCCTTGTCTGAAATTTGAAGTGGGATTTGTAAGGAGAGGGATTTTTAGGTTTTTTTCAAGTGATACAAATTTAAGAGTTTCAGGAAATCAGGGATGATTGGCGCAAGTTCAACGTATTTTTAGGGGTAGGGAATCCATTTTAGGAAAGCATGGAGCGGTCAGGAGAAAAGTCTGTTTACCCTTTTAGCGCAAGATTCAAATTTTTTTTCACATAGGTGGCAACCTGGGAAGATATAGTCTAGTGTCGTATTCATCTTGGTTATTGGTACCGTGACTGTTTTAAGAGAAGTTTTGTAACCAATACTGCGTTACGTATAGGATACCAGCTGGTATTTGACACCCACCAAATAATAATAAATTTTCAACTTTCAGATCAATTTGTGGCAACAGATGCAGAGTAGAACTCTCTACTGGAAAAGTTCGCCCAAAACCATGGTTGAGGGGTGGGCGTGGCCCCCCTAGAAGCAGAAGAGCATTCCATCCAGATGACAGATGTTACGAGTGTGGTGACAGAGGTCATTATGCTTATGACTGCCCACGCAACCGTCGTGGTGGAGGTGGCAGTTCACGCCGCAGGTCCAGGTGGGTTTTTGTGTTAACACTTGTAAACAGTTCTTTGAAATGCCCTCTTGCAGTACTATTTAGGAGTGTAGGCAACTTTGCTTAATGATGTTAATTAAATAAATGCAAACTGTTAGGAAGGATTTTATGTACCAAATGCAGTGCAGTCATCATATTCAGCTTGCAATTATAATTTGTGTGTAACTGCTTCTTCTTGCAATAAAGTGCTATGCTATATGAGTGAAGTGTTTTTATTATAGAATGTTGAAACTATTAATGTGAGCCTACTGTTTAGTTAGAAATGTGTGTGTTACCATAAGACCAACTGGTTCATTTGAAGCCATTTTTTTTCCACCTGTCACTGATTTTGTGTACCTGCTTTGCAGAATAAAGCTAAGATCAGCCAATCATCCGACTTAGAGCAACCGTCACTAAGAATTAACCCAGTCATCAATGTTCATCTACTACTACTACAACAATCACCACCAACAACCATGTTAAGATCTCGTGACCAAAAAGCACTTGGCATCACGGCCAGGGGTTTGATTGAAAATGTCAGCACACATCCCCCGCTGCAGACAGCGTTTGTCGGCAATCATATCAGCGGCATGAAGATCTAAGATCACGCACTTCCCCTCGCATGATCTTAGAGTCGAGCCATCCCCCGTCATGCTAAGATCGATTGATCGGCCTCCTGCTAAGATATTTTCTGCCCTTGTGAATGATTCATCACTTTGAATAGTGGTCTTCACAGCAGCTTTGAATAGGGGAAAGCGAGAACGGTAAAAAATATGGTTGGTGGAAGGGCAATTACTTGTTTATATGGGTATTTGTAAATAAGAACTGTGTTGTTTGAGGTCAACTTTCAAAGATACCACAAAAGATTTATATTTTTTGTGTGTGGCACAAAAGTTGAAGTCTTGTTCAAATCAAGGGGTTGTAGCAAGGAATAGAATTGGTCCTGTTTAGCTGCCAAGATAAAACATGGTGCTAGTGGGGGTGGGGTGGTGGGGTTTGTTTCACGGGTAAGTGTGTTATGGATAAGGTGATTATGTGTCAGAAATAATGCATGCTCTTCACAAAATAGTAGGTATCTGATGTGAGTCAAGAAATCCCCTCAAGAAATAACAGATGATAATTGTACATTGATGAGTGGCTGCATCTCTTTGAATTGATTTAATGTTGATAAATGCTCACTTCCTTTTTCAGATTGCATTCAGATGTTTCATGTAACTGCATTTCCTGTCATTTCCATTCATACTTGCATTTCTTGCTATTTTTTTGTAAAACTCCCCACAGCAATGATTCAGATACTGTAGCAAGCCAGAAGACAAGGTCTTTAATGGTCATGGAATCCAGTGCTTTCCTATGTTGTTAACACAGTTGAAGTATATAAGAAATATTGATTGATCCGATTGGGGGAGGGAAGAGGGGAGAGAAGCATGGAAATGAAAGTTGTGGCTAAGGCATCAAGCAAGAATAATGTCATTCAGATTGGCTGAACTTTCTGAGTTTCACAGAAGTATTAACATGGGAAACACTTAATATTATCATTATGGTAAAAACTGGTTCTAAACATTTAAGTAATGTGATGATGTTTAGAACTTCTTACAGGTGATGCTACCACCGCTCTAAGAATAACTTTTGCCTTTTTGTGGGTATGTGTCAGGATATTTTCAGCTTGCCTGATGCCTTTTGGCTGCAAAGCATCTCGCTTTCAGTTTCTGGTCAGTATGTACCTCTTTCTCATGCATCTTCTCTTTGTGCAGGTCCTACTCACGCAGCTATTCCCGCAGCCGCAGCAGAGGCCGCCGTGACAGTCGTTCAAAGAGCAGGTGAGAATTCATTATCATAAGAAACAAGATTCTTTTAATAACATTCTGATTTGCTTCATAGTTTTTATTTGCTTCATTTCTTAATGCTTATTTAGTTTCTAGTGTAGTTGAGGAGAGGAATTACTTGTCAGTCCCTGCAAAAAAAGAGTGGGTGAATCTTATATTGAGTCAGTTGCAATGGTATTGAATAGACTGCATTTCCATTCCATAGCTAATTCTGCAGGATCTTATACTGCTGTGTGAGGCATATGGTGCAGATGAATAATGCATATTGTAATGCCACCTACTGATCTTGAATCTGCTGGAAGAAAATCTGGAGAGTGAAGGTGGTGGTGAGTTAGAAGAGGTTGGTATACTATATGTAGGAAATAAAATTGCATTGCCTTAGCTGTACACAGACAACGTGAGAAAAGAAAAGTGAGCGGAGGTTGGTACATGTGTTCTGTCTTTGTGTTGTTGGACTTTGTAGATGTAATGCAGCCAGGTGGGTGTGTTGATAAGTCAGTTCAGGCTGTAGCTGAAAACAGGGATGAAACCAGTAGATTTTCCACTTTTTGTTTGGACCAGTACTGAAGACTTGGCTTCATCTTAGCTACAAATAAGGTGCCATATATGAGGACTCGCACATTTTTTCAGGACCTTTTTTGTTATTTTAAATTAGTAATGGCATGGTGCCATCCCTGTTAAAATATCTCATTGTAGTTTGTCATGGTCTACAGCTCTGAACAATCAATACTGATAGAAGGATCTACTTTGCCTGCCTGCATTTGGTATTGTTTTATATGTTGTGAATAATGGTCATCAGCAGTCCTTTCCGACTCCCTCCAGCCAGAGAAAATGTCAAGTTGGTCTTTTGATTCTGTGAATGTAATTCAGTTTTGCCATTTTTTTTTTTTCATTTGTTTTGGTGTAGGAGTCCTTTATCTGATGCTTCAAGATCAAGGTATGTCACATATGAGAAGAACCCATCATTCACTCTTTCATGATAAACATGTATTTCGTTCCTTATCTGGTGTGTGTCCCCCCAACTGGGAAAGGAGAGATCAAATTTGAGGAACTTTCCAGTTCTAAAAAGTTTTAAAGATTGGGGCCATCAAATTTTATTATCACTGATTTAAGGATGCCAACTTACCAGGAAATTTTCATGTTTCATATAGAGGTTTTTCATACACGTACCCATTCTGTTGTAGGCCTACTTTTTTAAAAGAAACTGCTGAAACACAGATTTGTTATACTGTCTTAGTAAGTTCTGTGCCTTGTACTTCAGAGTTCTGGAAATAAAGCTTCTTTATTGGTTACATCTGCTTTCATAGGAGTTCCATTTTTATGACGAGTTTGTTTCTGGTAAAACAGCATCTTTGCTTTGAGGGTCCCAATCTTATAAGAAGGGTTTCAGGGTAAAAATAACCTCATACTGTAACTTCCGTATACTTGGACCCCATGGAATGTTGAACATGTTCGCAGATAATTTGTTTTCTCCAAAGTTGTAATATATGTTCACTCCAAAGGCATGGAAAAAGTCATTGTGCCATGGAAGTTTTCATCTGTGTCATTTATTGCTCATATGAAGTCTTTTTCAACTTATGTCTGGTGACAAAATTGAAATTCTTTCTTTGTATTACTTGCTGGGGATTTCTCTTCTTGTGGTGTGGGCTTGTTTTCTTCTTTTATATTTTTTATTCAAACAGTATAAATGGCGAGGTACTTAAAGGCTTGACTTCCAGTGATCATGAAATGCTAGGCTAATCCGAAATTTCACTGGATTCTCAGCATAACATTAAACTTCTTTTTCCGTGGATATTGAGAAAGTCAAATGTTACTCAAGGTTACTGGATTGGAGGCTGATCTGTCTTTAATTTCACACATGATCTAACAAGAATATTGATGTTTTATGTTTATTTACTGAATTGATAGCATTTACAATAACATTGCAGCAAAAAAAAAAAAAAAAGCAAAAGCAAGTGGAGAGAGAATGGTGTGCATGCCATATATATGGCCTAGATTCATTTTTGTTTTTGTTTCCCATCTTCTTGCCATACATGAAGTTTCAGAGACAGCTAGGGTTGCCATATCATCTGGGGAACCTTGTACTATATATCCTAAATTTGTTTCTCTTGTCTTGTAATAGAGCTCTTCTCCCCTTGTGTGTGTCCAGCTCTTTCCTGAAATTTCATGCCAGAATTTTAATGAAGTGATTGCGTGCAGCTTTTTCTGATTTGTTACCAGTCATGTTAGTCTTATGGAAAGCTGAGGCATACTGTACAGTGTATGAATCTTATGCGGTAAACTGAGTTACCCAGTTACCTATGGTGAAACAAACGTTGTAACAGAAATACAGTTGCTCAGTTATGCAAATTTCATAAATCTTAAGCGTTGTGGCAGTAGTATCAGCACTACTTGTGTATAATGGTGGTTACTGATTAGCAGTTACTGTAGTTAGGCGGGTGAATGGAGTACACACGGGGTCACCCAGCCAGAATGCCAGAAATTAAGTAAAGCAACAGAAGACTTGCCTACACCTACATCTCTCAGCTGGCATTTGAGGTTCACCGTCAGTCAAACTTTGTTTGAATTTGAGTGGTCCCTCAATATATTGCTTCATTATGAACAGCTGTGAAATATTGACAGTGTGGTCTTGTTTACAAGAGGTGAAAAAGTATATTTGTCTAAAAATTCAGTGGGTTTTTTTTTTCTCTCTTTCTCAGCTATTTCTTTTTTTCTCTCTCTCACCCATTTGGTAGAAGATAATTGTAAACATGGTTTGTTTGTCATCTCAAGAAATTGAACTTGCTTGTCATCCCTCCATGATTCTCATATCATTTATTTCTTTCACAGATCCCCAGCACCCAAGTCCCGCTCCCGCTCACTCTCCCACCACTCCAATTAGGTGGAATGAAGGGCACAGCTTGTTTTGGATCCAGATTGTGTACAGATTACTGTCACTGGCACTAACCATGCAAGGATTTGCCAGGGATACTGAGACTATTTGTTGTATAAGCACATCAGAGAGCACTACTGCGAGTGTTCACTATTTCATTTAAATCATTTTTGTTCCCCCATGTGTTATGAAACTGACCACTAATGTAATTCCTATGGAACATGAATGATTATGCTGTCATCATTACACATTTCATATAACCATGTTTGGGAGAAGAGTAAGATCCAATTTATTGGGAAGTAGTTTTGAAAGAAGAAAAATAAAATAAAAAAGTGATTAGAGATGTCAGTCTTCTTAGAATTTTCCAAAATTAGAGATTTGTTTTTTTTTTCAAGAAAAGACCATTTTATATCTGTCTAGGAACAAAAACAAAATTGTTTTAAGGAATATGCTTTAAATTTGGATTTGTTCATGTCTTCTTGGATAACTTCGTTTTATAGAAATTTTGCACTTACAAAGATCATTTCATAAGATACCTACATTTATATCTTTGTAGTAAGTATTTTCATGCCAAACTATCCATATTTTAAATAAAATATAAAATCTGTAAAAATCCACAACAAATCCGAGAATGTCATGACAAGTGACATTCTCTTTGTGATGTTCCATCGCACAGTGAATGGTTAGCGGGGAAGATACCTTCTGAGAATTCTTTGAAAGCAGATAATGTTTTTGTCTTTCAGAGATTATTAATTTCAACTTCAATCTGAGAAACATAAATAGTTTATTTTGTCCAGAGCATTATTTTTGCCTCGAACATTCTCATTTTGGCTTATATAGATTAGTCTGTTTATTTGTTTACTCTCTTGTAAGTTAAGAACTATCTTTTCATTCTGTACATTGCCACTTAAAGTTCCAAAATGACTGGATGTTATTAGAAATTGTTTAAAGTTCACACAATTTTATGAAAAGTGAGTGGCATCTCTGGGTTGGTTTTAGGATGGTGGTCACTATTTCCAGTGTTCGTATCATCTTGTTTGTGTTGTGGGTTGTTCATCTGCTATTGGTGTTGATGTTTCAGCTTAAAGGTTATACCTGATACTTGAGTAATGATGCGGCACCATTTGTCCTTAAATCCTGAAAAACAGGTAAACAGGCTTTACAGGTAAACAGGCTTGCTGGATCCCAAAAATATGTTCAGCCTTTCCATGATGTGAGGTAATTGTGAAACCATTAGCATATGAAAATGGGCTATGAAGACATGCTAAAGATTAAAAGAAATCATCATGCCATATGGTGGCATTTGTATTTGGTGGTTTGTAGAGTTGCCACAAATCTAAAGAGGGAAAAAGAATGGAAAATTGCCATTGGTGTTTCCAGGTCTTGAAAATAACAAATCAGCAAAAATTGCCAGCAGTATAGGAAAGTCGAAAAATTAAATTAGTGGTTCATATTTTTGTTTGGAACCACATTCTCCCACCAGGGTTACAAGACATATTCTATTCAGGGCTTCCACAGATCTGGAAAAAAAAATAAGGAAAAGTTGCCATTGGTATTTCCAATTCGGGAAGGTATCTCGAATTGACACAAATGACCAGCTCTTGTGAAAGACTTGAAATTATTGGATGGCAAACAGATAATTTTGCTCTTCTGTGTGTCAATCAGTTGAAACTTAAAAGACATTTTTTTTTCTATTCTGTGGCAACCCTGCTTGTGATGATTACTATTATCATAGGGAAAATATTACACAACATTAAGTATTTTGGGAAAATCTTAGGATGTGGCAAACCTGTTATGTTTTAAAACATTTAGGATACCTAAAAGTAACGAGGCCAGGTAAATAAATTTATATACTGTATTTTAGCCAAATGTTTGATCTGCTACACTGTATTACAAATTAGAGAAGCATTGGTAATGAGATGTTTGGGGTTTGAAGGAAAGAATACTTCAGCATTGCTCATGCATCTGTGAATTGCTTTTTATAGTTAATGTTCTCACTGTCTAAGTTTCATCTTTATCTAGTAATTTTTCTTGTCATATTCATTATGATGAGGGAAGTCTCTGTGCTTTTAACTTTCGTGGGTGCCAGAGAAGGTTGTGAAGGTGAGTGGCATTGTTTCAATGAATGGATATTCTCCAGTGTTCTAGTTATGGCAAATCTGAAATGGTTAATACCCTAGTACATTGTATGAATATAAAAACCTCTACACACAGGAATGGAAGTTGGCAGTGTTCAGTCTTTAAAGTAAGTTGTCATGGTTTAATAGGATTTTGTTTTCTTTTTCGCTTCTTTACCTTCACCTCCAGTAGTTAAGAATAGGCCCAAAGTAAAGATATCAGTTTTCAGCTGTGCGTATGTAATTTGTAATTAGATCATCTGTCAAAGCTGAATTTTTTTTTTTTAAAGGGTCTAAAGTATTTTTTCTTCGCTGCTGTGGGGACATGCGTTGGACATATAATATATTGGTATGGGCTGGCATCAGGGAAGAGTGAGACATGGTCTTTGATGTCATTGATGTTAGCATTGCATTTGTGTGTCACAAAATAAGCGTGAACAGTAGACACTGCAGCATAGTGTTATGGGATGAATTGAAAACTGGTTTCACGGACTGTGTTGAGTGGCAGATGGATTCTGTGTTCTGTGTCTAATAAATGAATAGTATTTTGTTGTCATTTTTATATTACTGTAATTTTTGAAGATTGAAGGTAAATAAAGTTGATTTTTAACTACTGTTGCACTTTTGTTTGTGGTATGTAAGTGGTGTGATATGAGGCATGTAAGAGAATTGGCAAAGTTCAGACCCAATGGAGGGTGGCGTTTTTGCCTATGAACTGTTTTGTATCTGCTGGCTCCCTGAGTAATGGCAAATTTTGTAATACTGTATAGAAAATATTTGGACACTCCAGCCAAGAGCTTGGTTTATTCAGGTTAGGGGCAGAGTGAAGAGTAGGGTTACGGGAGGAAAGCAAATCGGGGGACAGTCCCTACGTAGACCAATGTATATCATCATTGTCTAGGAAATCTCTTAATGTGTTCTCTCTTTGTTCCAATCCTGCATCTAACCCTAAACCAAGCTCTAGATGGAGTGTTCAGTAAACAGATGTTGTATACCAATCTTCGAATGTTGGGCAGCTTAATTAGCAGAATCAGGACTTTTCCCAGGGGAAAAGATGGTGGTCAGGGATGTGTCAGATTCCGGAAGTCTAGCAAGTGGCAAATTGCCTAAACAAAATCGAGAAGCTAAACCCCTGAATTCATACACGCTGACTGGTGGGGGAATAGCATTATGTCCAAATCTGAGCAGACTGACATTGAAGATTTCGGAAATTTTTGAAAAGGGCATGTTGGCTCTAGGTAACTCTCAATTTCACTAGCATCACAAATGGACTGCTCTTTAGGCAACTGAAGCTCACAATTTTTACTTCACATATTTGCCTTTCTTAGGCTCTAAACAATGACATACCTTTTTGTTACACATTCTAGTGATAAACTAAAATTTCTGCACCTCATGAAGCATTCTGACACTAATTTTGCCACAGAATATTTCAGGCAGACTTCAGATTTGTACTTTTGGGGAAATTTCAATGCCTCAGTGCAATAACTATCAGGATGTTTTTTTTTGTTTTTGTTTGGACATGATATGCAGTTATTATGCGAGAATATCATGTTAACATTTTAAGGTTTAATGCTGAATAGTTTCACAGCTGCATGAACTCTTGATCTCGAAATATATCACTGCCTGGAAATGCTTTGTAAGTCCTTACAGTAGTACAGTATTTGGACATAATATGATAATTGATAGTATTAAGCCCAGGTGGCAATATGTGGTCATGCATTGAGTCATGTGGGCAAGTTTTGTCGCTCTCCAGAAAAATTTTAAATAGTTACTGGTTTACTGCGTCATGGCAATGATCTATTCCATTGAAGTTCTGATTGGATATTTTTCTGCTGAAAGTTATAACAAAACTCGTGCCTGCTGGCTCCATGTAGGATGACAGGAAAGATTTGAAATTTGGTAATGCAAATTATCAACTTCAAGATGCATGAATGTTCATGTATAAGGTTTATTATCTGATGAGGGTTGAACCAACATGTAACCATACATTACACTCAGCATAATGATTACAGAGGTCAACCAAATGCTAATAATAGTATCCCTGTGGGTGATGAAGAACAAATTTACATGTTCATACTTTACAAGTCAAAATACAGTTCCAATTTACCTGTACACTGAAAGAATAATGGTCACTCAGTGAAATACCAAGCATGAAAGAAAACAAATTGATCTAGTGCAATGTTAATAATTAATAATATTATTACAAGACAATCCGCTTTTGAGTTCAGGCACACAAATAACATAGAAAACACCTGAGTAATGTCAGGAATCTCCCCTCCCACTCCCAATCCCACATACACACACAAACACAGTCCTGTCATCAAAACATTTGATTTCCTTTACCAGATTAACATGTGACTAATATTTACTCAAAAAACATGCCTATGTAGTAATCTAATATCACTTTGAACTGGCATACCACTTAGTTGTACAAGCAAAGTAAATGTACCGGCAAATAAATGTTGAATCCAATTGAGGGTGTTGTTCCTCAGTTTAAAAATGTATCTGCCATTTCTCGTCAGGACTTGAGATAATTGACAGAAAAAAACAACATGCACAAAGTCAGAAAACACAGTATGGAACTGGCCAACAAATCCGAAGAAAAATGAAAATAGAAGAGGTTTGGTTATCAACCTTGAATGAATTCACAAGCAAATCTGCAATTTTATGTAAAAGTATGCTCCAAAATCAGTGTTACAGGAGATGCAAAGAGCACGGGTGTTATGCCTTTTCATCAAAAAATCACTGACTCCCACCACTGTAATGCTATAAAAAACTTAGAATTATCAAAATGGACAGACAGAACCTGGCTAAACAAGAAGGACAGACAGAGCCTACATCTATACAAAGACGCCAGAAATTGAATTTGACTTATTTTACAGTAGCTTAAAGATATGTTTTTGCATTAAAATGGCAGAAATATGTGTTGAAGCCGAATACCCATTCTTGCTGACTTTGAGCTCAAGATGAAATATGACTATGATATATAGTAATTTGCAGTCTTTTAACTCCTAAAAAGCACTAGATGGGTAAAGCTGTTAAAAATATATCCAGTATTAAAAATTAAAACACAATCGCCCAATCTCAACAGGCAAACTCAAAAACAAATAGGCACAGAAATATATTCCTGAGTTTTCAGAGAGCTCATTGTGCGAAAGTTTCAACTGAGCAGCACTGTCAACAAACAGAAGAAGTGTAATATGCTGAATATCCTTCATACAGTTCTTTCAGTCCTGTGACAGGACGAAAACCCACTGTCATTACAATAATGTATATATTACAACATACCAGAAAGCTTGGTCTTCAGGTTTGTTTCTTCCACCATGAAAGAGACAGAGCTGCAGAAGACTTTCTTAATCAAGCTAAGAAAACTGTATGACAATGACAGGACTGAAAGAGCCTACGTGGATAGTAAAGAAAACATGTCATACAGTCTACATGCAGTTTAATCTGTACGCATGTCAACATCAGCAAGACCACTGAAATTGGTTAAATGAAGCAGATGAAATAATAGCAGTGACCAAAATGACAGTGTTGATTAAAGTAAAATCCTGTTAAGACAACCAACGCCTAATGTAATCCCCAGTCTAGCAAACCCTCATTAAAAATTTGGATGTTTTTTCTTATGTGATGAGCTTAGGTTAACACATTCTTCTTATACCACACCCTACAAAGCCAGCTCCAAAAGGTGGGTATATTATCAAGAGTTCTACAGTACCAGTACCTTGAGCTGTTCTCTTCCATATCCATCTAACTTCTTCCCTACCCCTGCTTGCATCACCAACCACTCAGCTGTGCCATGAAAAAGAAGAAGCATGAAGAGATCTGATGTATTGTAGGGGAGGTGGGGGCACTGGGTGACGCCACAGAATGAGTGTTGCTCATTGGTCATGCAGCAGGATATAATATTTAATAAGAGGAGAAAAAGGTCCCTTGATACCTATCATATCTTTCCGCTAGGTCCCAGCCAATGTGAACTGACACATACCAAAATTTAATGTGACAACCCTTCTTGTGGAAGAGAAGTTTCAAGATGCTGTATGTCTATCCTATAATATAAATACACCGTATCTTGAATGCAGAGATTTTAAAAAAATTATCTGGAAAAAAAACAACATTTTACCACAGTGGTAAACAACCTACAACAACTATTGGCTGTGAGTCTACTGTTGGCTGTGGGTTTGAACACCTACAGCAGAGTACTGTACTCTTATAAAGAACACTCTTGAAACAAAATTGATCAAAACAAAGAACACTTATTTACCTCAATTCATACTGAAAAGTGGCAAACATACAACTAGCATTTTAGAATCCAAAAATCATGCCAGTTATGAAATATTTCCAACAGCCTTGCCACTCCACTTTGTAGATTAAATCATAGCTGCCATCTCACTTGCAGTAACTCAGTCCTTGTGCAAGCAAGACCCAACCCAGATTTACTCAACCCATGGCCACACAAAACTTGCTTTTTGTACTGATCAATCGCAGCATGAGCCTTTGCTAAGCACAAAGTTGACTGCCATGCTGTGAACTGGTCTAAGGCAGGCAACCCTTATCTATCATCATGGATGATCCAAAGAATTCTTAAAACAAAATGACTTAATGGGTCCCATGAATTTCATAGTAAGCGTGTTTGAGTATACTGCTGTCATAAAGAATTTAATGTTTTGCTCAGTGCTATTCTTTACACTATTGTATGTATCACAGCTAATTTTGACATTAGCTGTCAATGGTTGCAGGCAATGAATATCATTCGCATTTACCTGTAATACATCATAAAACTTAGGGTAAACACCAAACACAATAAAACACATCTTCACTCTGCGCCACAGGCACATCACCGGTTCATCATTCTGCCCTATTTCATGTCCACATCATGTCCTAGTTTTAAGAACAAGTACAAGTTTTCTACAATTACTGTAAAACTCACCAAATAATGTACAGAAAGGTAATGGATATTGCTCACTGCATTTATGTTAGTGAAAATTTTCCTTTAAATCTTCCTGCATATAACAGCATCAATCCAAATGCATTATGCAATAACAGTAGTATAGTACTGTGCACACAACTTCAAGCTGAATACAGTAGGCAAGAATAAAATCATGTGCATGGAATAACACGATGACAGTGCATGAGCAGATACTGTGGTTTCCTCCCCATTATGGTCACCTCATCAACACCCTACAATACTGAGCATTTTTTGCATTGGGGAGGCAATTCCACTGCTGATGACTCTCCTCCAGACATTATGTTAAGACAGCAACAGGCATGAATGTAGTTGTTTTATATACCAATTTCCTGAACTGAAGTTCCGAGAACCTCGATGAAAAAGTACCTTGATAATGTGTTTATCTCAATGGTAAGTATGAATTTTATGGCAGGATTCATTACTATTTTCTATCTTTGAGAGCCTCTATAATAAATAAATACATCTTAATACCATGTCTACTTATTCCATTTACCAAGGCTACTTATCATCATTAAGATTTTACTGTATACCACTCTTGAGCCTGAGGTTCTCTAAAAATAATAAAAGTGGGTCATTCCATGGAACTGCCCCTCTCTCACCTGCCACCTATACTGATACAAGAACAAATGTTTTCGTCTGAGGAATGCAGTTCTTCCTGAAGAACGCTTTGAAAACTTTAGGAAGAAAACAACTACTGTAAGTGTAATGCCCAAGGAATATGATATGTGAGCATGACTATTTATGTAAGAATATGTAGCTTGTACGGAACATGCATATATCTTATCAGAACTTGTTGTAGCCAATGAGATTTCAAAGAGAGAGAGAAAGAGGTAGTAGTGAAAAAAAAATCACCCAAACAAAGTGAAAGAGCAAAAAGACAACTTCAAAACAATACTTGATGTGAATACAAGCAAAACACAAAATTACGGGCAAGGGATATCATTACATGGTACAGGCTGAAAGACAAGAAAGACACCCGATTGAAGTGTTTTGAATTTAACAATGGACAATAAATAGTGGCTATATATATTTGCACAGTAAAGGCAATGCACATGATCATGTTGATGCATCAGTAAATAAAATAGCAGATTAATATGAACTTGCATTGTTGTGCACCTGGTAAAGTGATACCAGTATGAATTCCGCATTCTCTGTCCCATTTACTGTTTCCAGTATCCATCTTTGTGCTAATGAAAAGTCAGCAAAAGCAAAACCATACATCAACCATCACCTACTTTCTTCTCAAAGCACTCACCCATTGCTCTAGAGGTGATCAAAACCATGAAGCAAATTTCTCATCTTCTAGTCTAGTCTGGTTGTAAAATATGGATGTATAAATATAATTTGCCAATAAAAATTTGTTTCTATACATTATTCCAACGCAGCCTGTGCTAAACCTCTCAGCTTTCTCTTTAAAATCGAGATTCACTCTAAAGTTACATACAGGACAAAGCAACCCTGCATTCAAAACTAAGAGTGTCGCAGCAATGAGAAATAAAAATGGCTTCTGTAGTTGCCTGTGGCATGCCATGAACATATCAGTACATGTTTTGATCCGAAAGGAAAACAAACCACTTGATACTCTCATCTATCAAAGAGGACTCTAATCCATTCAACCATTATTATGCAGAAGAATTACAAAGCAGTCATTGTGTAAATGTCTTGTGATATTGGTGTGCCTCTAGAATGTAGCGTCTACTCCTCACTAGGGTACTTAGACTTTGCAGGCTTCCAGTTCTCACATATGGACATCATTTGGTTCACCTATGACAAAGATATTCTAGATTCCTCAGAAAGAGATCTCTCTGAAATGATTACAATGTTTCTCTGTATCTGTCCCTTGTTTTGTGGTTGTTTCTAAGCCCCAGCACCGAACCACTTTCACATTCACATTTTAAGACAAGGTGCCTCATTCAATTTGTCAGCACTTCTACCCGGAAATCCTGGTGTTCTTGCAGCTGCAGATTACAAAATGGGAACAGATTTGTCAAGAAGCACTTCTACCACAATCCATAAATTGTATCATATGGCCGCATGATGCTTGGGTGAGATGACCTACGAAGGCTGGATGTCAAACAGGGAATGGAGTGGAGTTTGTGGAATGTCAAAAGGTCTAACTGCACATGGACGGGAGGCTGTGTAAGGACCAGGTTGTCTCTGATCTGCTTCGGGCCCTGGGGAGCAGGGCATACCAGCATCAGTATCCAATCACAGTGGACACAGGGCAGGAGTTCCCCATCCTCTTTTTGGCCCTGTGAGATACAATATAGCCAAATGTTGTATGCAATCTAACAATCGAAAGTCAATACTCCTGGTCTATGAAAACTATACTTACAAACAAGCTGACATGAAATAATTAAAGGCGAGATGTGACACAAGGATACCACTTTTTTTTTAATGAAGTGATATTCTGCGTTTCACTAAAGATTCAGAGAAAAATATGATTGCATGCAATAATTTTGTTAGCAGAAAGAGAAGACCAAAGTCTGTTGAGGATGTTCAGGTTTTGGAACTACTGAGCTAGAACAGTAAATTCTCATGCTGTCATTAGAACCTGCCCAAAACTAAATATGCTAAATACTACACAGCTAGGAGGGTCCTGTGTATTTTATAATAGAGGAATTTGCACCCAGTCTTATCTTTAGTGCCAGCTGCATGACTTGGGAGGTATGGAGCAGACTGAAATAAAGACTTACGCAGCACCAAGACACTGTCTGAGGGAAGATAGCACTATTCGAACCAGCTTTCGTTTCTTCCCCATTGGAAGGATGGCAAACTTGGTAAAACAGGCAATGTTGTCCCAGAACCTCAGCAACCAGGCATAAAAGCTGTTGGAATGGAGGGATGATAGGAAACATTAGTGCAAGAATTCAGCAGTTACAGACTGGCATAAAATCCACATGATTGAGCACATTTACTACAAACAACCAGGAAGTGTTAATGTGAAATATTCAATCACTGATAATATTTTTTCATATTTTTTATCTTCATGTCTAGTATGAAATGCAGAGAGAATTAAGACCAAAAAAAAACAACCTCTATAGTGAAAACAAATTTGCATTTTCTTTATTGTTGGTTAAAAATATCAAATAACTGCAATTCTGGATTCACAGAGTTCAAACAAACATATGGATATTTCATGTAGGGCTACGACCTGATCAACCTGATTTAATGTCTCTAATAGAGAGGCTTATCTTTGCCAAAATCAGTTTTGATGAAACAGAACTCATCTGCCTGAAGGCAGCCCTTGCTCCAACAAAATTCTTGTCAAATTTCAATTGAGGTACCCCATTCACTCTTTATTGACTTAAGGAAGTGTTATAAAACGAACTGAAAACCCATAACTCTTCACTAATTTAGACTGAAACTCATAATGTAACATTATCATCTTCAAAGACACAGGTATGCCTTCATTATACTTCATAATACAATATTTAAGAAGCTCGAAAGTTTAAGTGAAATCATGATCATCCAAATCCTGTTTCCCCCCTCCCCCATCACTACCCCTTTATACGATTCCAACTTTAGGATTTGCAATCTTCAACAACAATAACTCACTCCATGGCAAGATCAGCTAATCGGATGGTACCAGCATACATTCTTTCTGCACACCACCAAAGAACATGAATCATGCGGTTCCATGAGGTTACAGACTGAGGTGCCTCATGTGCTTTATAGTCTGCAATGGCTTTCTTGAATTCTGGAATGAAAAACAACAGAAACAAAATGTGAACAAATCAGCTCAGCTTGGTCACAAAGACTCACAAATTTAATGGTTAAGCGATTTCTTTCCTATATAGTTTACCTCATCCTTCTACACATTTCAGACAATTCTGTTTCATCCACAATCTATCTGGAGGAAAATTAATCTTTTCTCTTTAATTTTCTCCTGGAACTACATGACCTCTCTACCAGTCCCAGGAGCATGAAGAAAAGTTATGGACATTCACCACTACATTCAAGAGTCTTTAAAAGCCGTGAAGTAATTCTAAGGCTTTGACATGAGTTCAGGCTTTTTTTAGGAGCTTCATTTCCATTTCTAATACTCCAGACAAACATTGCTGGTTAAATCTGCAGAGTACATAAAGACCTAAAGCACTTTTCAGTCCCAGCACAGCTAATATCAAGAGTTCCAGCGGTCTTTTTTTTTTTTTTTTTTTTATTTANTTTTTTTTTTTTTTTTTTTCATTTATCATTTAGATCATCAAGTAAAATAAATGAAAAATATCTTCCTTTCACTCATGGTAAGTTTCATAGCATGCTCATGATGCAAAACAGGTTTTAGGCTTTTCTACTGAAGACAGTTTACATCCCCATGAAAAAATAGTCCCCATGCCTATTCCTCTCTCCTGACTAAACTGCTCTTCTACCCACCTTTCCTAACATCCTCTGGCAAAACTGACATCAAAGCCTTGCGTTTTGCCTGATGGCAGTTCACACATGATAGTGATGTCCGGATTTTCTTGTCCGCGGCAAGGCAAGTAGGACATCGGCAGTGGGGATGGCCTATATTACATGGTCCTGGTCCTATGGCTGCTCTGGTCATAAGATGCTTGCGGCAGCTCAACAGGTCTGGAATTCACACACATAGACAAGATTAAACTACCATTCCCAGTCTAATGGGTGTTAATGAATAAAAGGGAAGGAAAAAAAAACAGTGTTTCACAAAATGACAAAACAGAGCATCAAACATCTCTTCTCAGGTGCTTACCTCAACTTCAACAAAAAAAGAGAAAAAAAAAATGTTGAACAAATGAACAAGGAGACTTCACTAAATGAGAAAGCAGGAATAGAGTAAAAGGAAAAACACTACTTTATCTCAAGGTACCCTACTCTATTCAACTTGTGACAAGCTCAATAATACACAGTGATACACATAGTAATGCACCTTTCTTCTCTGAGTTTCTATGGGTGAAATACAAAGCATGTAGTAAAACAAGAGACACTGATCTCTCTTAGCAACAAGAAATTCCAGTTTTACAGAATCATTTTTTTTCACCCATAAAATCTTGGAGAAGAAAGGGAAAGATAGGGCAATCAAACTTGCCCACACAAAACTATCTATCAAAGTGACTACCACTCAGTGATATAGCAAAGGATGATGCTGTACAAAAATGCAACACTGCCTTCTGCAGTTAGGGGGGAAGTGAGCTTTGCTTTCAAAGATCTTCATATGACACATAAATACATAATCTTGAAGACCTGTCTATTAAGACTAATAGACTGTAACACTCCTTGTCCAGCATGGCTTTTTCTTTTGATCAAATTTTATCCAAGAACTTAAACACCTCAGAGATTCAAATTTACGGACCAGGTCCTATGATTTCGGTTCTTGAGTCATTATTGTACATCTTATTATGAACAATCCTATTACAACTACCTTACTGTCCTGTGACAACACAAGTAAATTACCTTTTCGATGCAAAAAAATTAAACATTCATTATATCCCTGTTCACACAGCCTCAGCAACATCTCTGGATGCATGGGGTGGAGGGCGTGGTTCAGACGGAAGATGTTGTCCTCGCTAGCGTGCATACTAGTCTGACCTAGATCAATGTTGAAATCCAGGGCCGTCAGGTCACGGGGGCAAATGTCAGACTCTCCAGCAAAGGGACATATTGTGATGGTGTTGCTATCGAAACAAGGGATGTTGTCAGAGAAGCCACCATCCAATACCATGTACTGGGAAATACAAAAAAGTAAAATGGTGAAGCTGACTCTCCCGTCTCTAGACTATGGAGCCCAGTTCTGAAAACTGCAGGTTCAAATGCCCACTTCATACCCTGAAAAATGACAACTAGTTTACACCTAGGGATCAAAGACCTAAGTGTGCCCAAGCCCCTGTGCAATATTAATCTGTAAAGTGTTGAAACATATACACTGCTTGATGAGGGCATGAAGATCTGCTGTTTTGTTCTGACTGATAAAACTCATCTCTGTCATTTTATGGAAAAAGACACTATGTGACAGAATCACAGATTTACAGGAGTGAAAAAGTCGGTGTTGAACAATAAATTAGTGTCTCGGAAATTATGATGGCTACGAAAGGAGAAAGACAGAGAACACTAAGCTCTAAAGCTCAAAGATGCTGTACTAATTTGACATATGTGGTCTTTATCAGTAAATAAATAGATCTGTAATTGCTCATAGGTAGATAAGGGACATTTAAGTCGCTGACATAGAAATAGCAATGTACATTCACAAACATGCAGAATAATTCCACAATTAAGTCTCCTAACCGACTGAATCCCCCACTTCTAAGCTGTAAACTGCTTGTACAAAAAAGAAATTAGTATGTATTATCATAAGGAGTGTATTTTCCTTACCCTGTTGGACACCATCTCTTGGATGATAGCATCTGTCACTTCCCCTAGGCAACCCAAACCATTGGGTGCAACTTTATGCATGATATATGAAGCTCCTGGCATGTTTAGAACTACATTGGTGGTTGTCTGTAGGCTTGAGAAGCATATCCGTATCAGCATGCCCAAATAGCTCTGTGGAGTCAAATTGCAATGAATAATTCATCATGCATATTGCCCTATTGAGCAAACTTTCAATGCACAACAGAAAAATTAACGTACATAAAGTTTGCTTAGCGTTGCTTTATTTTAATGTTTGCAGAATCAACTCTTTTTGCTATCTATGACACATATAAATATATCTTGACCCTAACCGGCAATATCCCAGGACTCCACTGCTGAAAGCTGAGGCAGCAATAACAACAATAATAACGTAACAAAAACAATAATAAAAATGATGAAAATGGCAATAATAGCTCAGATGACATCCAGTCACAAATGAGCAATATAATACAATGATTGAGTTCTTAATAATCAGTTCCTTCGTTCACCCATCCAAACTACTCTTAAATCTTCTACACTAGGTGTGAGAGTCTTAAGATACTGCCATCAGTGCTTAGAAAAATTGACATCGTGAAGGGGCTAATCACTCTCTTTAGAGGTGTAATGCTGGTTAATGAAAGAGGAACAACCACATTTCAAAGTGCTTGTGTCACATTATTATGTTGCGGACAAATTTTAAGCCCCTTTGGAAGCAGAAAATAAAAGCTATATCTGTATATACAGAAAGACAAAGAAATAGTAGTGAAGGAGAGATACTGGAAACAAAGTGTCATAGTACTTTGTAGGAATGATGAGAAGAACTTGCAGCTGGACAGTAAGAGGCACAGCAAGCAAGGCTACTTTTCAATGGCTGCTGGAGAGTTGGCTTAAGTATGTCAATGCATCATTTACAAAGATGCCTGTTCTCCAATATGTAATATCACTAAACACATATTAGTTTCCTGGATTTCACACTCAGCTGTATACCTACAGTTTCACAGGTTGCCACGCAGAAATAATACTGTTGTAAGTCCTTAAAGTCATATAAGGACTTACAACAATATCATTTCCAGATGGTAAGATGAAGACAGAATACTACCATGCATGCGTAGAGATATCTGGATCACACCCACTTATACAAGGATCACATTCATTTTAACAAGCAATATAACAATATTGAAATATGAAGACAACAGCCAGGAGATGGTTGACAGCAATGAAAGCTGTATATTGACAAAGTGCATTCACCACCAAGGGTGTAGTCACCATACGTTCAATAAACCCTTGAACACTGAAAACCACTAAATACTTAATACCTGCTCCCTCATGACTCCCAAAGAAAGAGTGCATTAAGGTATTTTGTTTATCAACTAATCTTGTTGACTGTTCACAGTAAAGTGCACATGTCAGTCAATATGGCCATACAGCAAATACATTTACATGCGAAAACTACTAAGATAAACTGATAGCAAATGTGACCAAAATAGTAGCAAAATAGTCTTGTGATTGATTTTTTAAGACAGGGATATGAAAACACTTAACACTGTCTACTAGTTTCTCGATTAAAGGAAATAGTGCACAGTCCCTTCTTGTGCTCCTCCCCCAACTCCCCCAACAACACTGGATAACTGTGGAAATTCATGGTTAATATGTAAAATCTAATTTGAACAATCTAGCGCAGAATATTTCATTATAAGCAGCGATTTATATATCCAAAGACAGTTCTTGGAAATAAACTTGTCAATAACAATACATGAAGTTTAATTTGTCAGTGTAACAGCATATGAGGGAAGAAGAACTGATCACAGAACTCTATATCAATCTGACACAGACTTGTGACAGGCATCAAAATGGCAAATCATGGCTACAGGATGGTGGCAACACTATGCAGCGTACATGTAAATAAGGGAACTGGGCCTCCCAAACCCTTATCAAAACCAGAACAAGTCAGTCTAATCACATGTGACAAATGCAGCGTACATGGATAACAAACGAAGAAACAAGATCATAAACCACAGGCACAACACAGACAAATTATCACCACAAGAGCATCATGACCCATTGAAGTGCCTGAACTGATACGACGTGACTGAAACAATAAAGGTCTGCTCCATTCATACTGCCCAAGCCCTGTGAATGAAATAACTATTGTCGCCTCCTAACCTTAAAACCAGGAATAAGATGCCAAATCAGGGCCAGTTGAAAGAAGAGAATGGCTGCCACCCATATCACCACTGGAGAAAGAAGCATCAGGACCCTTTACTGAATTCTTGACTGGAAGCCTAGAGAGTATATGGGCTTGTCAAGTACAAGGGGACTGGTCTACTATTCAGATTACCAAATAAGACTCTCTGAAAACATGTTTCTTGGAATCAGTACCATAGCAATGATCCCATTTTCATGTGAAGCATAACTGTCATCATTCTTGAGAAGTGAAAACTTTTGAAGAGTGAAAACTCTCAGGAAGTGATGTTTAAGAACAAGAGTGACTTCAAGAACAGTCACTGAAATATATGAATCCATCAATCTCATGACACAAGCTTAACCGGGAAACTAGCAATCTGAAAGCACCTAGTTTTACATGTTGGAAATGAATTCCATCAACCTACCCAGATGACAAAGGAAATGGCATCCTATTTGCATTAGGAGAGCGTATTCTCTGAAAAGCTAAAAGTGCTGTTACATCTGCTAGAACATGATATACCAAAAATTAAAGGATGTCCCCACTGATCTTAAATCTGAAAGGTTTCCTGTTTTTCCCATGGACCAAAGTCACCCTTGATTGAAGATTTTTGTGACAAGTGCTTGAAGACGGAAGTCTCTATATAATCAATGATATCATCCTTATTTATGGCGAAGCAAGCACTAGACTAGTTATAACTGGCATTATCCTGAGACTCTCCCACTTAGTGGTTGGTTTAGAGGTTGGGTTACAGAATATAGAGTAACTCTGGGATAGTTTCTAAACATTACTATTGTTTAGGCACTCTCTCTCTCCTTAGTTCTCTTTTTCTCTACTCCTGTCCCTAATCCTAAACCAAACTCTAGCTGGGAGAGAACTGGGATACTGCTGTACAATCAACTTCATACTGCATAGTATTTACCTCCTCATTTATGGGCTCCTTCCTTCCATCATCAGAGCTTTCATCACTATCATAGGCACACACACCCCAGATGCTGTCGGTGTCTAAGCTGGAGCGACGGCATGCCTGAAATTTGAGATGCACCACATGTGAATGACCTGACTGCAGTTAACAAAAATCGCCACTGAAACTACATAAAATAAAACACGAAAATAATTTGTCAATTTTGTTTGACCAAATCGTAAGTATGAAGATACCTGATTTGAATTAAATCTTTGGTTATTCTGACCTAGAGCAAATCCAAGTAAGTCCTCCATAAATCATGCCTAATGACACAAGAATGATCACTTGGCAAGCCAAGAAAAGCTACACTGAAAACGGTGAAAGATTCATCATCAAATATAACATTCTGGACTTTCAACTGATCTCAATTAATTAAAAAAAGTAATTTTTGCTTAATCACAACACTTTTCAGATAACAAACACTGTATTTTCTATGTAAAAGCTACCTGATAATTGCAGCTTTTTCTCTGCTATTGAGGAACTGTGATTACGCAGAGTCAACCCTAATGATTTGTGGAAAGCAACACAAGTAAAAAGGACCTGTAAAAAGACATTCAAGCTAACAACCGAATAAATTAAGATAAAACTAAAGGACATTAATAACTTAGCATGTTAAAATGTACTCTGAGTCCTGGTCTAAAGGTTAAGGCCATTGAAAGTAGAACTGATATGCTTATTCACTTCCACAAGTGCAGTTTCCCAATACAGTGTCTTTACCTGATATCTTTTTAACTCCTTCAAAAACAATATTAGTGAGGTGACTGTCTAAAGAATTATATTATAAATGGATATTTTCACAATTTCACTATCTTTAAGTCAAATCTAATGGCTCAACACTGGGGATAGATGTGTTGTATTTAAAAACAGGATGCAGATATCTGCATCACCTACTGTTTGTATCATGTAGGTAATAATTGATCACTGTGAAACTTCAGGCTTGGCAATAACCAGTTGTGTACTAAATACAAGTTTAACAGCTCTCCTTTTTCTACATATATGAAAACAATATCATGAATGAGCATACAGTTCTTTTGTCTCTTGTAGTTATATCCTCTTTCTCTCTTCTTTTTCCTTTTTTGTCATTCCTGTATTATCTATAGTTTAAAAGTGAAATAAAAAATATTGTGGCCTTGATATAGTGGTAACAAATATTTGCCGTAAGGCACTAGTAAACACAGGGCTGTAGAGGTGGGAATGGGGAGGGATGTGTGTCAAATCAGGAGCTGTTATCAGAAAATATCTAAGGTGCATTCTACTATCATACACTACATGGAAGTAACTCTTATGACCCTAGCATTTTGTTGACAAAGAAAAGATAATAACAGACAAGATCCAATCCTGAATAATGAACACCTAGAACTTCACAACAAAGGGAGGCTACGGCTCAGTTCAGATCAGGACTGTTCATATGACACCTCAAACAGAGCTATTATTCTGAAGCCTGAATAAGTTTTCCTTTTCTTTTCTCTCTGTTTGCCTGTCAGATGATGACACTGGCATTTCATTTCTTGATAGAAAAATGCAGAAAGTCAAGGAGGCACTAAAAGTAGTGAACAAGTCACTCTGAAAAAGGAGTCCAAAGTTGACACCCAGATAGAAGTGTTTATACAGTTCCTTCTTCTACATATTTTATTTTACATAATCTATATCATAGGTGTTTTGTTATTTGTTATTTTTTTATATTTTTTACTTAAGCTTGATGTGCAGCCGATCAATCAAACAATCACTTAAACAAAAGATGTGAACTACTATATTATTAAATGACTGCTGATAATTTTTATCAGTATACATCAATGATATGCATGTTTGTGAAATTTTATCAACCATATGTAAATAAACAATAACTTAGGCTTCACATTCTCTTCCTTGTGCTAAGTATTACCTGTTTTGCTTTCTGCTTTCTCTTGGATTTTTTCTTCTTTGGGTTTGTTGTTTTCTGTTTTGCTGTTGCTGCTTTCTGTTTTGCTGGTGTTTCATTCTGTTTTGCCTCTGTGGCTTCTTCGTGGGCCCCATCGCTCTCTTCCTCCATCTCTGTTGATTGGTCACTTTCTGTATCACTTTCGCAGGTGGATCCGGACTCCTCCTCACATATGAGATCTGAAAGAGGTCGCAAGTCCTCAGCAAGATCAAAGAAATCTTCCCCTTCTAGACCAGGCGGGATCCAGCCTACAAATCCGGGGACAAAGGAGCTTGCCACAAGACACTGAGGAACACAAAACAAAATCAGTTTAGGATGCATGTTTCTAATCGGACAATACCAGGAATCGATAAAGCCAGCGATACTACAGATATAAAAATATAAACATACTGTGCTTATTGATGCATAAGTTATTTACAATGTTATAATGTTGTTTTTACACAAATGAGCTTTGGAGAAAAACAGAATGATTTAAAACCTTTTCGCTGGCATGGATAGCCCTAAATCCTTTCCAGATTGTATTATCCCTATATTTTTGAGTACCGAAAAGTGTTCTGATACAATATTAGAAACAATCTAAAATTCTGAACAGTTCTGAATGATCTAACTTTGCATATGATCTGACTTAGATTCACTAAGTGAACCCAAATCCTCCAAGAACTCTCTTTATATGCCATATTATACTGTATTAATATTTCATAATAAGGATAAACTGAATGCTGTTAAGGATCAAATAGATATTATTATTCATCTCTGTGGATGTTTATTGTTTACCGGTAATTGCTTCTACAAAGAAAATATTTTTTTTTAGGAATAGGAAGAGTAGGAAGAATAGGGAGAATAAAATAGGAAGACTTGGGAAACTTTGGGAACCTTTGCAAGCCTTTCCATGTACAATAAAGACAAACTGAGAAAGGTGGATAACATGGATTGCACTCTCTGCCTGTGAAAATTATACAGCCTGGGCAAGAAACAGATTTCAAGTAAAGGATGAACTCTAACTAAGACCAAGAGGATTTCCATTTTTCAAAGAACAGAGTGCCATGTCTGAAGTTTTGATACAGATACTCAATTCCCTTTTCAGAAAGTTTGAAAATCAGCTGTCTATGTAACTGATACCACACTGGTCTTCTGACATGTAAGCATGCAAACTGTTCCTATACCACCAAGAGCAGGAGATTTCTGTGATTTGCATTCTCATCACAAAATAATAGTCCTGCTCATAAAACAAAATGAAGTTTGTATAGTTGCAAATGCACGCCAATGCACATTAATGCTATAAATACTGTGTGGGGCAAGATATCACATTACTAAATTAAAATTTATAAGTAACTGCTTACATATGGCATTTTTAACAAATTTCCAATTCCTTATAAGTATGTGTATGTTAAATGTGAATATTTGACTTGCTCTTCTATAGCCTGAGAGATAGGAATAGAGTCAGGGTCTATCTGCTGGAGGTTAATGCTAATTTGTGAGCTTTCATGCTCTACTATTCCACTAAGTAAGAATTGATGGCCATGAAAATCTTAAAATCATGCCAACCCCTTCACTACATGTGAAGTACACTTCACTTTTTATAACAAACAGCTCTTAAGTGTACTGAAGCATCCGAAATAATGCCTGTGTACATGTGAAATCTATCCACTGCCAGTCATCCTACTTAATTGACTTTAATGAAATGGTGGTGTATTGATGATATTCATGCTTAAAAAAACATGACGGAAAGAAGATGTTAAAAACAAAAGTGTTTAGAAACTTAATCAGAAACTGGCACATACCTCTACAGTTTCAATCTAGACATACTTAACCTGAAATAACAAATCTATCTCCAGTGCCCTTTGCCTTGGGACTATCTTACCAAAAGAAAACCACCCCAGTTTTAACATACATGTACATATGAAAAATACCAACCTTGACATTTGATCTGTCTTATACTCCTATATAAATGTGCTGAAGGAAAATGACAGAGCAAGACTGATCAGGATAAAAATTTCACCCATATGTGTGTACACATATTTGTATTAAGATTAGCTGTTGGCCTAAATCAAATAAACTTTAATTCTTGTCTTGTTTAGGACAACCAGAAGGTTTCAACAAGTCTGGGTTGGGTGTTTTAAGACACATAGGTTGACCTACTCCCAATGATTGGTAGTTAGTTTACTTTCTAACTGACATGAGAAAAGCGTATCTCAAATGTCCATCTGTTCAATTGTCCCTTTATCAGCTGTCCTTGATAAATTAGGACAAAGCCTAAAAGGTGCCTGCCTTCATCAGCATCTACTTAGAAACTTAACACTGCCTGTGGTAGGTATGTTCGACTAGCTCTCTTCCCAAATTTTCTATCACCACAAGTGGTTGTTTGTTTAGTTGATATGACCAGCTAGTGGCGTCGGTCAGTCACGCTGACCTCTCCTTTGGGGAAATGACCGAGAGGTTATTCAAGAACAACCAGCTTGGCACAATATCAATCTTCTAAAACCAAGTGACCTCACTCAGGACGTCACATATTATTATACAAGCAGGCTTCCAGAAGTTGACTCAACCTGCCCTGAATTATGTATCCATGCTGATGCACTTTCACTCTCAATTTCTACCCTTTTCTAGGGTTTTACTCTAAGAGTAAGACCCTGTGTCTAGATACACCTCCTCCTTTCAAAATGGTTCAACCCTAATAGCCACTACAAATCTTCATAAAGAACAACATGTTGTGGCCATGCTGTGAATGAGTTTCAAAACCCATTAGCAAAACTGGAACAACATATCACGGTCCATAGCATAGTAACAATACCCAGTTACCCACAATCTGCAAAGCTCTTGATGCTTGTGAGGATACCTAATTTGGCACTTCTTCAATGATCTTAATTAACAGAGTTCCCAGCAGATTTACCCTTGACTTTCCAAAGCACCCTTGATAGAGTTCAGGTGTGGGTTAACGAGTTGATGCTAAAAAGTAATTTTGAAATAAAACAAATCAGGAGCAACCTTTTCTAGTTTTCATAGACAGCTGCAAGATCATCTCAACTCTTGTTGAAAGGCTTTCCTCACAACCTACTCCACATGCTACTATATTATATATACTATGATGCAGAACATAAAATAGATATGTTCCTTTTTACAATGAAGGAAAGCAACCTCGTACATAAATTCTTAACTAGTGCTTTTTATCTACTGTACTTTATCCTTAACCCAGCTGTAACTATTGGTCACCTACTTTACCAAGGAGATTCTCTCACCTATTTATAACCATTACGACACTGTGACCTTTAAACTTGTATCCATATCAAAGATAGTACTGTGGTGAATTGTTTGAAGCTTTCAGCTTTAGACATTTCTGAAATGAACGCACTCCAGCAAAATAAAGTATAACTAATTTTTACTCTGACGAACATTTAGTGGAAAGACAGTTATGGTAATGCATATGTTGGATGCATTTTGCTTCACTAGATCTATATCCTAATTTAAATTGATGATCTTCTGTAAGGACTTAAATCCTCAATGTTTTTCATGTATATTCTTCATTATAGAGTTATGAAATGTTATTGGTTCTTGATAGAGACAAATCATAAGTACTGTCTTTTGTCATTGTTTAGTAAACTGTGCATATCATGGGCTAATGAAATTCGGTCAATTAAATAAATGATTAGTCACAGCTGAGGACAGTAAACAAGACTTAAATTTTATCACTTTCCTAAGCCAGGATTTGCGGAGATAGGGGACTCAGTTTGATAAGACCAACTCAAAAACAAAGTATGGTTTTGTAACCTAACAAATGACTGGGTATACTGACAACTGACAAGATAGTGTGTCAAATGCTTATTACCTCTTTTAAAAAACAACTCTCAGTTCTTCAAGTGTGTATGTTTGAAACAACTGATTTTTTTATTCAGATATGATTCACTGTCTAGCTTCTAAAAATCTCAACGCTTTTTCTCTTTTTTCATTAAACTTTTGCAAACACCACAATCCCTGTCACCATTTTGTTACCTTGAACTCTGTAATAACAAGGACGAGTAAATAAAAATCTATGGGTTTAATTCCATTTGAATCTGACCTGACAGGCTGAAAATGTGGTTGGAATCATTGAAATATGACTTTAAAAAAAATCAGTCTCAGTTCTCAGTTGGATCATGCAAGTCATCGCAGGGCTATCACTGGTTTAAGCTTGACGCATACATCCATTCAGTGACCAGATTTATTTATGCCTACATGCTAGGTACCAGTTCTCTCTCCACTTCAAAACTAGCTAGCTGTGCCAGTGTAAAATATACAGTGCACCACTCCTATTCTCCACTTAAATCATCTTGAAGCATCCAATGGAACACTGCTTTTGGGAAACAGCACTGTAAAAGTTCCTAACTGCTCAGCTGTGATTGTGGTATGACACTATGCTCCCATGACTTCAAGTCTGATTCTTTTTATGTAATAAATCTCAATAACACTGACCCTTACATCACATAGAAGTACAGTTTATCTATCACTATCAACACTAGTGCAATGGTATACAGTATTAACTTGTAAATAATGAAAAGTTCCCTGTATTTAATGGGAAAAGTTCAATATCATCCAAATGATAAGACTTCTGTATTTCTTACAAATTTATGTTTTGACAGCGCCTTTTTTCCATTTCTGACCTTTAGGTTATTTTTCAACTACTTTCATAAATTAATTTTTGCAGATCAGACCCCCCCCCCCCC
>JAWQUT010000117.1:61379-76292 GCA_033807755.1 Ellobium chinense | reverse complement strand
CCTTTCCTACTCCACCCGTCTTTCCCCGAACAAATAGGAATGGAAGAAAAAGAGTCAAACCTAAAGCGACACTAACTCACAACATTACTGTAAAAAGTATCAAATTAGGGACATCTCAAGCTACACTTTTGTAGAGATTGAGCAGGTTTAATGTGGTTAAGTCTTCATCTCCTAAGAAATACAGGCCAGTATGGGTGAAATAGCCAGTCAATATCTGTTAAGAATCAAACTTAATGATGAATTATATGATTCCTAAATTCATGAATGGGCAAATTTTTTTGGATTGTTGGCATGACTGTGATCTGAGAGTTTTACTCTCTTATTCCTGGATCCTTCATCTTGTCGCAGAAGAGTCCACTCCCCATCTGTCAGGCCGTTTTAGTTCCAGTAGACCCTACTTTTTGTAAGCAGGTGAAAGGCGAAAGCTTACACTATTTGTCATATACTCCCCCCCCCCCCNCCCCCCCACTCCTTCAGTCTTCCCGAGTAACAACTTCTTTTATTTCTCCTTAGTAACAGCCCTCCCTCAATTAGTCCTCTTCCCTAGCTTTGTTGTGCGTGGCCAGCTAGTGATGAGGAAGCCGCTCTTCTGAGAGCTGGAGCACCCGTCGTCCACCAACGCCGTGACGTTTACCACAGAGAAAAGGCTCAGTTAGAATCGTATTGTTTGTTTGATTGTTTGTTTGTTAGGAAAAAAAAACCTACGCAACGTCCATCACCACCCTGAACCACGACAACAACAACAACAACACCACCACCACCAAAACAAGACCCCTTTCCTAGGCAAATAGTGGCACTTGGGCTCTTTTTCTGACTGATATTTTCCCCAAACCATCCCCTGCTCCCTCTCCCCCTCCCCCCTCCCCATACGCACACTCAAGTGTGAGGGTGTAGAGGTGAGGGTCACGGCTTTGCTACATGATCAGCGGAGTTGAATTTGCTCGTTTTGATAGTTACTGACCCTCTGGGTGAAAGATGAAGAATTTTGCATTCTTGTCAAATGCTACCTATGCATAGATCTTATGCATAGGTAGCATTTGACAAGAATAGTACATGGTTATACCAGCCCCACATTATAGAATGTGTACCATATTCAAACTATTATACCCCCAGCAGGGACCACAAAGATAACGTGGACTGCATGTACTTGAAAGAACAGATGAGCCATTATGTTCGAGTGAGGCAGTGGCGGATTTGGCATTGTTCAAAATGGTCATGGCTGGAGCCCCGCGCCTTTGGGAGGCACGATGCCCTCTCGAGGAACATGACAAAGAACTACAGGGAGAAAAAGCTTCAAATTCCAAGTTTTATCTAATTTAAGCCACTGGTCGTTCACAAATACATGGCACATAAACATAATAATCTGTCACTAGACTATATCTCCCTCTCTCGTCGGCTGTCATTCTGTTCTTCTGTAGGTCTGTCATGGAGGTGGGAAGAAGTACACTAAATCCCCCCTCCTCTCCCCACCCCTCTCCAATAAAACTGGAATGAAACTTTCATTGAGCTTACGGACAGATAATCTATACTGTTTCAAGTTTCAGTCGCCTTTAACACTGTTACTTTAGTCAGAGCGAAAAAGTTACAACACATACTGTATTACAAATTAACGTGCCAGGACCAAAAAAAAAAAAAAATGCGCATCTAGCTTGCTGTAAGGGTTTTCAGCTGTAAAGTAACCATGGCATCTTTGTAATTAAGATTTGCAGCATTGACAGACAATCAATTTGCTAATGTGGCCCGAGCTTTCATTTGCTGATGATTTAATTTAAAAGAGGATCTGTAATGAGTGTTTATTTGATATCGGATTACACATTTTTATATCACCGGAAATAGGCCCTGTTTATGAAATAGGCCCTGTTTATATGATAAAATAAATTATTCTACTTTACAATCAGTAATTTTTTCCCCTTCCAAACCGATGTATAAAGAGAGCATAGGGAGGAGGGGGAAAAGAAAGGGGCACCTTTTTCTGGTCCAGGGTCTAGCTGACCTGATATACGCCCCTGGCTTGAGGTTTATTAGACAGTTTATTGGTTAGAAGTAACCATTGCACAACATGGACCAGATTCACACCAGGGAGTCCTGCCCTTGACCAGTGAGTGGTCAGCAGCGTGCCTGATCAATCTAGCCATGATAAAGGAGGTGCAAATTACCGGTATTTTGGGAGGGAAGAATCTTCACGCTCTATTTATTTTGATTTGGGTGAACATGCTGTCGGAAATGTGGGTTAGGTTGTGGGCTAGGCGTTCTGCTCAATCTGCTGGATGTCAGAACGGCTCAGAACGCCTAGGTTGTGGATTAGAGGAGGAGGAGGAGGGGGAGCAGGAGGAGGAAGAGAAGGAGGAGTGGGAGGAGGAGGAGGAGAGTGGAAGAGGAGTGGAGGAGAAAGAGGAGGAGGAGGAAGAAGAGGAGAAGGAGGAGGAATGGAGGAGGAGGAGGAGGAGAAGGNNGAGGAGGAGGAGGAGGAGGAGGAGGAGGAGGAGGAGAAGCATCCATTTTTATTACAGAAATCCGGAGTTTTGGAAGAGAAAAGTCATGATCACATACAGTTAGTGTATGAAGCTGGAAAAAGAGAAAAAAAAAACTCAGCACGGAATACGTGGGAACTTAAATTTCTCAGCTCAGTCATGTACAAACTGTGTATTTCGATGATGTTTTCAGCTTAGAATCACTTTAAAATTCTGAACAAAACGATTAAGTATATTTGCATTAATTTTGATCTAATTTTGATATGGAATGCGATCTCAGAGATATCAACGCGGACGAAGTGCGGCAAGAAGTTTTCATAATTATTTTCCTCTGCTGGCCATATCGTTATGGCTGAATAGTGTTCTGAAATCATAGATGCACTATAGTCTATCTTACATCTATGTGTGAAATGGTCATTTCTTATCCTGGGCATGGAGTCGGGAGCAAGATGAGGACAGGGGAATAAGGAAGGGGGGGGGNGGGGGGGGGGGGCACTTGCAAGAAAAAGAAATTGAATCATTAGGGAGAGGGAAAGGGGTCATAATAGCCAAATAGGGTATTCGTCGAAGTCTGCTGAAGCGGGGAAAATTCCAAATAAGGGAGAACGAGTGAGAGTGTTGCCACTCTGGGCAGGTGCTTTTCCCGTACAGCGGATGATTTTTGTCCTCCTACTTCTCCCTATATGTTGATGCAAATCTAATGGGAAAATATCCTAATAGTTTGCTACTACAAAGAAAAAAATCAAGCATTTTACCTATGTTATCCTATATTTCAGGAAGTTTCCAACAAAAGTGAAAAGCGATTTAGATCGGGAGCGATTTTATTCTACGTAGGGGAAATGGCTTTTCGTCAATTCATTTTACTCTACCATAGGAGAAAACACCTACGAATGGCAACACTGATAAGTAAAACAGGCCGGCTGATTTTAAAGGAGCCAATCCAGCGACGCCATCATCCTCCACCCCTTTCTCCCCCACTTCCGCCCCAGCCGACAGCCCATGAGCCCATGGCCACCGACCAGTCAGTGGTTGTTGGATATGTGGTCAGCAGCATCTGGTCTGTGACTTTGTGACTTGTCACCGGCCAGTCGATCACTTCCGTGAAAAATGAGTGTACTCTTGAGCCGGGCAATCTTGGGATGAATGGGCTGTTTTTAACTTGAGGCAGGATCACGTGTCTTTGTTTACGTTCAGAGAAAAACGCAATTATAAATTATAATGTTACACGTATCACTGTATCCGACAAGTCTGTCTCATCTCCTTTCCCCCATCCCCTCCAACCAAAGAAAATAAAAGACTTGTCTTGGCCCTCTTTGTTTTGTTCGCTATAATAAATCTTGCCGCCTAAATTTAGCCTGATATCTCCAGTAAAATGCAGCATAGTTCTACATCAGTAATTTCCTGAAGAAAAAAAGAAAAAAAGACTATTTTCACACGTAAGTTGAATGCTCTGGCAGTAGATTTTGCTGAGCGTGTGACTCTTTAGTAGGGCATTCCCCAAGAAATACATTCTATAGCCCTATGCCTGATGATAATATAATATTTCTTGATTTTATTATTTTGTACGAAAAGAAGCTGCCAGAGGGTTTGATGATAATGTTAATCAAATACGTTTAACTGAAGTCTAGCGCCATCACAATACTGTAGAATAAGTTACAGTATATACTATAGATATGATCTATAGATAAGTTGGGTATTGGTAGTAAGCAATCTTGTTTAGTAAGCAATCGTGTTTTATGGGAAACCCAAAGACGTTATTAGTATTATAACCTCTTTGGGGAAACCTAAAACAACGAAATTCTTGCGTAACTTTCGTGCTGTTGTGCGGGAATAATAAGGGGAAGTCACTACCATCCATCTTATTCCAAAATGGCGGCGTTCATGACTTGAATCTACTCCGCATTGCAAAAGTAAATGAAAAAATATATTCACGGGCCATATAATATGAGAGATGCATGCAGTACATTTGTCCAATGAAATATTTTGTGGACCCTGCACCACGTAACAAGAATGCATGCAACGGCACTGCTCCCAGAAACGTCGGGCCGCTGCACATGAGGATTCTAGTCTAAATGTCACACTCACACACACATGCAGTTACCGGAAGGATTCCCGAAAACATGTCATACCTAACGACCGAAGTTAACTCACTTTTAATTTGGATCTAGATCTAACCGTGGAAGGAAATCAGAATCAGATGCACATTCTTAATTAGAATCCTTGCCTTCTAGAAGGAATTCTGGATGAGACTCACACTGATGCTCCTGTCACGACAGACATTAGAGTCACTAGCAGTAGCAGATTAGATTATTAGTGGTAGATAAGAGACTGCAAGTGCAAACCACTATTCCAGTGGGAGAAAGAGATTTAGAAGTTGGTTTTGGGATGGAAAAAGAATGGTGTAAGAGCATGAAGTGCCACACATTTAGATGGGCTTCTCTGAACCATAAATGCCAGACAGTGTCATATGAAATGTAGAAGAATTACTAATGATCAATTTTAGATAATATAGAGCACTCTGCCAGCAAGCAAAATATGTTCATTCATCCTGATTTTTATCTCCTTACCCTTTTAGCAAATAGGAGATAAAAACAGGAAGGGAGTGACATGTAGTTGATGTAGGATCATAACTGTAACTAAGCCCAAAGAGTCGAAAAAATACAGTACCTTCTGTTGTTGCACTCTCTGCAAAGGAGAGATTCATATCATTTCATAGATAGTACATAACTTGGTGATTTAATTTCATTTTCCAGCTGTGACCTTGATACAGACTGCAGAAAGCACATGAATATTCTGAATTTCTTGATCTTCTGATTAGAAGTCGCTCGCAATATGAATGATATCGGTGAAGGTATGTGAAACCAAACCATCAAACTATAAACCACGGTTCTGTAATATATTTGGGAGGAGGGTTTAGAACAATGCTGCTTGTAAGTTATGCATAATATTCTGGTATGTTTGTGGCGCTGTTAGATACTGGGCTTATTTCTTGTTTTGCTTTTAATTTTAAGCTAATTACCAGAGAGGGGTTGGATTCATTCATTTTCTGAGTCATCAGCTTAGGCCACATTTAGTCACCTTCCAGACCCAAATCTGACCAGTGGCTGGATTTTGCATGTGTGTGTTTGCCAACTGTAAATGAACTTCTGGATACGGAATAAATCTTATATAAATATGTACCTTATGTACATTAACAATCCATTAAGTTCCCACAGTAGTAAGTTTGCTGAGTCTGAGCCTGGAAAAATTTGTGATCTTAACATTGTTCCTGGTTGGTAAATATCTTTTCAGAAGTGCAACCATAATGAAATTAAATACTATGGTCTTCATTCAGGCAATTCATAATCAAACACATGGTTTTGAAATGTGTTATGATTGTTTGTCACACTTCCAAAGGTCAAAGTGCCCCTAAACTGGGTGAGCAAGGATATCTTCTGCAAAGTGACTAAGTCTGTTGGATCCATAGAAATTTAGAAAAAATATGTAATTTAAAACAATCCTTTTGTTTCCCAAAAGTGGCTTTTTATTTTTTGTTGTGAACAGAGTCCTCGCCTGTCAAGTCCTACTTTCTAGAGCCAGAGCAAGATGCAGGGCAGGAAGACAATGAACCTGGGCCACTTGGTAACCCCATTCCTCCTCCTGATGTGGATCTTGACAAATTGCGTGGTGATCGAATTGGGGATACAGTGTACAGTGGAAAATGGTGCATACAGACAGTTATGAAGCTTATGCAAGTAGGTCGTCAAACTATCAAACTGTATCTTATGCATGGGGGGTGGGTCTTAATATCAGTAAGATGGAGGAGACATGTTTTACTTTAAGGCTTTGAGGTGTTGGCAATGCCTAAAATGGGAGTGAGCAGGATATACTTTTGAAGCAATTGAAATGTTTTCTTGCTTGAATCAAGCTTGAAAAACTTTATCCAATTCTTTCCCCACCTCCCCATCGCAAGTTTTTTCTTGTAGGGATTACACGGAATATGAAAAATTGCATACCCTTTTGCCAGATACTATTGCCCCGCATAAAGCTATTAAATTTACAAGCTGAACCTTGAAATTGTAAGCCAGTTCCCTAAAATTTGAGTGTGTGAGACTCTGCTGTATACAAAATGAAACTTTCTTCAGAGTAATGTGGTGATGAAGGCTGGGGTGACGGAGGATACTGAAGACAAGGCAGACTTGGTAGACATGGAGGAAGAGTTGCAGAATGAAGTTGGAGCCTTGTGGGATATGACCAGCAATGTGGTACGTGACATGGATGTTGTATTTTATCAAAGATGATGTTTGTGATTAGTTATCGTTTTGTTAATGTTATTAATGTTGTTGTGGTTTTTGTGAATGCTCTTTTTATTGTTGTTGTCGTTGTTGATGTTGTTGATCATGTTATTGTCGTTATTGTTGTTAATGTTATTGTTGTTGTTGTGAATGTTGCTTTTTGTTGTCGATATCATTTATATTGTTGTCATTGTTGATGATGTTATTATTGTTATTGACGTTTATATTGTTGTTGTTACTGTAATGAATGACATTTTTGTTGTTGCTGTCATTCATGAATGGTTCTCATTGTTAATGACACTGTCACTGTTATTGTTGTTGCATTATTTATATTTTTTCTGTTGGTGATTTGGATGCTGCTATGGATGTTATTCTTCTCGGTGATGATGTTGCTGGAGAAGAAATGTAGTTTGAATAATTATATGTTTCTTGTCTATTTATTTTTTTAAGATTGTGTGAAAGTTCATGCTATCAAGTTGGCTAATTTTGTAGAAAATTTTTGATTGGAAGGGTAAGTCTTCAAGAAGTGTTGATTTCCATATATTATATTTGTGATACATATAAGCAGGGGTGGATTAATAAGGTGCGGTATCCTGGTGCACCAAATATCACTGGGGTCTTTCCAATATGGAAAAATGATATGGGGCCTCTAGGTCTTTGAGAGGTGCTTGGTGCAAGCCTCTTTCTCCTTTGAGAGACTCCAAGCCTTGGGATAATTGCCCCATTTGCTGCATGGTTTATCAGTCTGTATATAATTGCTGTTACCTGGAACACCCCCAGTAAAGCTGTTGTGTAACACTTTTTCTTTGATTATGACAGGAGGTGTGCCAGTATCTCCACTCCATTGGTGCTATTGAGAGCATCTGTTATGTCATCACAAACTCTCGATGTCCCAGAGCTACCGTAAGAATCTTTGTTTATGTTTGTGTTTTGTGCTGCATGTACAGTTCCATTGAGACATTGCTCCTCATCCTAAAGACAGGCTATTGGGATGTAAATTACTGATGCTCAAAACTTTGTTATAAAATTTGGGATCATTGTTCATTGTACTGTACTTGTTTCCTAGTTGGAACAGTGTCAGCACCTGGCAGTTTAAAGTTGTGATGAAGATGAAGGGAGAGCCATACATTATCACATTATGACATTTTCATCAGTAAGGGATAGATCATACTCATCAATAATTTTTGCCTCTTTTAAGATGTAAATAGAAAATCTCAGTCTGAAGCAACTACTATAATTTATACACAAGACATTGAGACACCTGCTAACATTTCTTAACACAAAGCTGCCAAAAAAACAAATGACCCTGCAAGATCTCATTCAGCTTTTTTCATGAAGTGTTGTTACTTTGGTCAACAGGAGATGTGTGTCGGGATGCTGGCCAATATCATCACCCATAACGAACTATGGGACATTCTCTGTGGAAATTCATCTATTTTGTAAGTTTGAGCAATAGAAATTGTAGTTTTACAATATGAGGATGGAACTACATTTAGCTTCAGTTAATCAAGAATTCTGTTTTCTTGTGACTGTCATTAAAAACTTTCCCCGTAATGGAAGTAGTATATTCAAAAGCTCACCAAATGAAAGGGATGAATTGAAGGATCACTATGAAAAAATTTCAGTTTTTTTTTTTTTTCATGGTTTACTTTTATCCCTGTCAACATTACCTAAGATTGCAGATTTTGTGGTGACATTGCCAAAGATATTCCTCACCAAATGGTCTGTACATAATATCACCGTTTGCATATGATTTGAGGCAAATTTATTTTCAAAAGATTAAATGACAGGCTTATGGATCACTGCTACATCATTGATACTGACTTGGCATTCTACTAAGATCAGGTTTAGTGGAACATGGAATTGCATGCATTTTTGCTAGCATGAAGCATATAATTCTTAACTCATTCACTACGACGAGCCGACTCATCGGCGCGACGTCTTACACGTCGCTACGACAAGCCGATCAGTCGGCTCTGTGAATTCTCTACAAAATATCATCTAGTCCACCTTTCTAACTAAAATATCCATGTTTACACCGGAAGTTATGTTGATGAAGCGTCACTCGCGGTTGGTTTGATCGAACTGAGGGGGGATGGGACTGGGTAAACGAAATGCTATGGTTGATTCTGACACGACCCTTCTGAAAATTACGTAAAATTGGAAAAAAAATTCCGTAGCGAATGAGTTAAAGAATTTTTAAGCATTTGTCTTTTTTGCTAGCTAATACAGGAATTCCAATAATGTCATCAGAAATTACCTAAAATCCTAAAAATGAAATGGAACACATTTGACCTGCTTTGTGGAATATGACCTTATATGTCAACAGAAGTTCTAGGTCCATTAAATGACAATAATAATTATTACATGTGTTTCAGCACTATTCTCATTCAACTGTTGACCAACACTGACCAGCCTGTGTTGCTAGAGGTGACCAGGTGAGTGAAACAACAGATAGATGAAAATCGGGGATCAGTCATTATAGTTTGGCTGATCATAATTTGTCTTGCAGCCAGTCAGGATGAGGCATGAGCTGTCTTATGGCTATACCAAGTTATTGGTATCCTTTGAGAGATTATTTTTAAAAATTTACTTTGTTGTGCAAATATATATATTATTAGAGTAGCATTATTGTGGCTTGATACACGGTCTTTGTAAGTGGCTAGAAGTTACCTCTAAGCAGTGATAAAAATTCAGAGGAAATGGTGATTAAAGAACAGTTTTACCTTTTAGAAATTAAAGAACAATTTTACACTCAAGAAATCTCAGATTTGTCCACAATTACTGTAATTTACTATTCATCCATAAAATCTTTAGTTTGTTGTACAGGTATGACTGTGTTTTTGTTCCACAACCAGCAAAAAATGATATTGGAAGGTCTTGATGACTTTGAAAATTGGATATCTCAGCTCCTAGTTTAACATGACAAAGCCTCACTCTGAATGGCAGAGAGAAATTTTGATCTTTCCAATTTTTATTTATGTAGTAAAGTATATGGGACAGAACTGCAAAATTTTGTCTTCTGATCCTTCAGTTTGCAACCAACCAGAATAAAAAAAGAGGGACATTAACTGAATGAGAGTTGAGAATCATGACACTGGTATAGCTCAACCCCTTTGGTGAATTTAGAAGTATAGAACCGAAATTAGTGTTGTACAGAAGTGTCTTTCTCTGGGGATCTGTTTTTTCTCACTTTTCAGTTGAGTCTTCCAGCTATTAAAAGAGGATGTACTACTTATTCCACAATCTTCACACCAAACAGGCTCTTCCAAAGATAATACCTGCTGAGCACAAATAAGAAAGTGACATGAAATGGTCAAGACTGAACCTGCTTCAGTTAAAAGATCAGTGCACATGTTCTGTGCAAAATACTATTTTTTACAGTTGCTAATCCATATGTTACTTTTCATTTCAAAATTTTGCTCTGATCATGAGACACAGGACCTACAGGAGTGCAGGCAGTATGTATATATTCTGAATAAAGAAAATTTTGATTTTGGTGATGAAAAACTGTGAAAAAAATCTTTATAGGCCTGAATCGGGTCAAAATCCCCAAAGATGACTTGTGAATTTCATTGTAACTATGTCTGATTACAGATACATTTACCAATCTCATTCATGGTACCCACATGCCTTCGTCCAGTCTTTTGTCAGTTTAGAACGTTAGCATATCTGCATGCATGTAGACAACCATGCAGCATCATATTTTCCATGATACCAGTGGCTTCTACGCAATTCAACTGTTTCAGGTTTTTCAACACTGCCCTGTGCCACAGAGATAACACTCAGTGCTACACATGTCTATGTGAGAATGGACCCCTCGTCACTCAGGAACTCATGAGGATTCTCTCTGGCTCAACCAATGGTTCGTTGTTGTTGTTGTTGTTGTTGTTGTTGTTGTTTATTCTTGTTGTTGTTGTTGTTGTTGTTGTTGTTGTTGTGAACCCATGCTGTGAATTATTCACTGTTGTCAGCCAATGCCAGCCCTTAGGTTTTGGAAGTTGTTTTCAGTTGATCCAGTTGCTTGTTTAGGATGTTTTGGATGGTTGGTTGCTTGGGCAGCAGAGTTTCCCTTTCCTCAAGGAGATTTGGACATTTGAAAAGGATGTGACCAGTTTTTTTGTAAGGAGGCTGGCAATGTTTGCATGTAGGACTATGCTCTGAATTGATTCTTTTCAAGCTGTATTTGACTTTGGCATGTCCAGTGCGTACCTGGAATAGTCATTGTTAAAACTATTACTGAATGGCAGCAATACCATTGTTTAAAGGAAAGTGGTATCTGTCAAATTAGATCAGATTCACCTATTGGCATCTTTATACAAAGCTTAATGTTCTTTCTCTTCCATCTGGGTTCTTCCCTCACAGCCTTTTTTCAGAGATAACCAGCTATTGATAAAATGAAGTGTAACATGATAATTTTTTGCATCTCCTGTAAAATTCTTCTTCGTCATCTCCTTTGTTCCTGTTAATGTCCATCTGATCAGCAAGCTACAGGTGTCTGTGAATGACATTGTGTGGCCTGTGTCCTCTGCTGACCTATAGGGTTTTTGGTTGGTGGAGATGACCAGTTTGCATGCTCTGTGTGTACTGTGGACATAACTATAGGGACCATATATTCTGCATTTGAAGGGCACATCCACAAGGGCGGATGTCTCTATGTCCCATTTTAAACTTCTTGTGTGTGTGTTGTTTTAGTTGGTTGTGGTCTGTTTAGAGTCTGAAATGGTGGTCAGTTGTATTTGGGACAGATCATGAATGGGGTCTGCTGGGTTATAATGAGGATGGGTTGCCTTTCAGTAATTCCTGACTGATTCTAGCGCATATGGTCATTTTTTGTAAGCTGTCAAAGTAGTAAGGTTGACTCAGCTAAAGTTTTTTTAAAGATTTTTGTGTGATCTGCATTATTATTCAAGGAATAATTATTTGTACTAGGCAAACTGATAATAGACAGTGTTACTAAATTGCAGCATCTAGTTAATAGCAACATTTATCATGGAGTCATGAGTTGTGGCAGAGTTGACCATACAGAGTAGCTCTCTAACTCTAAGCTCCTCGTTCTCTCTCTCATATTAATTCTCAGTCCCACTTAAGCATTCACCTCTGATTTGAGGTCTTGCTATAATAAGAAGTTTCCACTCTGGTATGTTCGTTGACAAGATGTTCTTATGTTTTGATGTGCAACTTTGAATTCAGGGAAGTTTGAAAATGAGACAAGACAGTGGTATCTTGGGCTCAGGGGGAAGTAAATTCTGGCATCCCTTCTTCACCCTCTCCCCCATCCCTCAGCATCACATGGTTCAATATTGTCCTGTTTGTTTTCATTATTTCTCCATTGTCTCTTACTACCCCACCCTCTGGCTCTCCCCTCTTTCTCCTTTTCTTCTTCCTCTCCCCCATTCCTCAGCATCACATGGTTCGATGTTTGTTTTCATTATTTCTCCTTTGTCTCTTACTACCCCACCCTCTGGCTCTTCCCTCTTTCTCCTTTTCTTCCTCCTCTCCCCCATTCCTCAGCATCACATGGTTCGATGTTTGTTTTCATTATTTCTCCATTGTCTCTTACCACCCCACTCCCTGGTTCTCCCCTCCTTCTCCTTTTCTTCTTCCTCTCTTCCCCCTGAAACTGTGATCACCTTTGGCTGGGCTGTATCTTGGAAAAGGGCCACTTCCCTCCTCTCCCTTTCAGCTGTGGAGGCTTACTCCCAACATAAGTAAGAAAGTGATAAAGAAAACTTGAATCCAAGAAAAATCTTCTAGCCTTGTCTAGGCTTTGCAGCTGAACAGTTCTACCAACTACTCCATCCCCCTTCTTTTTTTTTGCTGCAAGTTAGTGCAAGGCTGACTCTTAGAAAAAGAAAGACAGTAGTTAAAGAAAATTTGAACCCAAGGAAAAGCAACAGGGCTTCTCCTAAAACAGGACCAGAGCATAGTGATGTCATGGAGAATGCTCACCTCATTTGCATTCCTGTAAACCACAGGCATCTTCTAGAAAAATGCCTCTAAACCAATTAGATTTTGAGAACTTAGGCAGTGAAGCAGGCTACCTAACATTTTAGGCCTTTTCACTCACTAAACAGGGTAACCTTACCTACCTAGCAACAAACACAAAATTTAAACTTGAGTGGCTAAACCTCACTATTCTGAGTCTACAAATATATTTGCATCTATCAAAGCCTTTAGAATCAAATCCAACCCCTTTCCCGCCCTCCCTATGGCCATTTTTCTGATTTTGTTAGGGACTTTTTAAAACCATATTTTTACGCCAGGTGCTATTGGCATCTTCATACCTTTACACAGGCAGACCAAACAGTGCAATGCTAGCAGTTTCGTGTATGCCTATTATATTGCTTCCAGCTTTCTGCATTGTGCCTAGAGCATTGTTAAGAGCTGAGCAATGATCGTTATGTGCTTAATTTTAGTCTACAGTTTGGAGAGGTTTGAGTGGCGATGACGATGAGACGGCGTGTGTAGGATGTAAGCCACAATAAGCATATGAAAGTTGCTGTGCGTCATCAGCCGAGTTCTATTTCAGTGTCACTCGAATTTCCCTCTTTGATTTCAAAGGACTCTTTGAATCATTCAAAATTTCCTTTAAAACTGGATGTATTCATTTCAGTGTTACCGTTGGATAGTTTAAAGTGTTTTTCAGACGCTATATAATGCGACAAACAGTAAGCTGTTCCTTTAAGAATAGGTGGCTAGGAAGGAATAAAATGGGGACAAAAGAGCGTTAATTCAAACAATTTAAGGGAGTTCACATTAGATGGCTTGATTGGCTTCCCTCCACTGTCACAGTAGCCTATTGTTGGAGCAACTTTGAGGACAATCCTCCACGGGATGAGTGGAAAGATCACGCTTGCATCACATGCATGGAAAATGCAGAAGGATTCAGATCTAGACATTGAGAAGCCCTAAGCTGGCTATAGGAAACTTGGAGACCCCTTGTTAATACGATGAATGCCTCGCAAAGGTGAATGTCAAAACGGGTTTCAATAAAAACTGAAAACATAAATTAAGCCTTTGAATTATTCAACGATTTTTTTTTATATTTAAAATACAAATTACAAATGATTTCACATCACTCATTCCTAACGTTCGTGGTAACGTGCGATTGGTTTTGTTATCATGCATGGTTTGCAACTTGCAAGCTGTTTTTGAGTGGCGCACGTTTCATCAGTCCTGTCCAGAAACATGATACGTGTGAAATATAAAATCCAGTTTTGTGAGTTTTATATGATAGTCAATTTAATTACATATTCAGAAGGAAACTATAATGATCTATAGAGCAGATACAAAATTTTGGATTAAAAAAAAACCATTCTCTGAGGCCTTTATAGTTTTTAGGGCCCAAGGCTGTAGCTTGTTAATGATTAGCGTGAACGTAAATGCAGCACCGTCTAATTGAGGTGATGACGGGCTGCTGCTGAAAGATCATAAACCAAGTTAAACATCTTCGATCAATTTTATCAAGGGTGACAAGCGATAACAACAATGACGCAGCTTAGGACCCCGTTTCAGATGCGTGATATGAGATAAGCCAGGATAGCCATTGATTTGTGCTGACATTTCAGAGAGAGGATTTTCCCCGTTGCTGCTTCACCCTGTTAGAGCCTCAAGTGTCCAAGAAGGGATTCAGGAGCGATGTGACGGTTGCATGAGTTAACTTCATTTTTTTATATTTTTTTAATGAACCCTGACCTCCTGACACACATTGTGAAAACAGCTGATCATGTGCATGTACAACGTATCACTTTCTTTGTAATTTTTGTGATTATTTTCTGACCTCCACCAAAGAGGGCAGAATAGTTAGTACTATAGTAGTGCCCGACTTGTTTTTGGCTTTGGCGGGAACGTGCGGGAAGACAATCCTTGTGTTTCCTTTAGAGTTACAGGCCTTGTGTTGGCCTTGTGTGGGCCTTGTGTGCTTTCACAGGAGGGGCATGGACAAGAGTGAGGAGTTGTCGGAGGCGGTGGTTCGAGGGAGGTTCGATGGGGTGGGGCAGGTGCCGATCGTTTAGTTGTCGAAGGTTTAGTGCAAGAAATAGGACAGGGAGGGAAAGGAGGACAGATAACTCCAAGCATTTTGGAAACTTCTCTGTGAATACGTTAAAATAAGTGACGGTTATTTCTGATCTGATGGGATGAGGTGGGAATGAGGAGGGGGGGGG
>JAWQUT010000117.1:7664-18011 GCA_033807755.1 Ellobium chinense | reverse complement strand
TTTCTTTCTTTCTTTCTTTCTTTCTTTCTTTCTTTCTTTCTTTCTTTCTTTCTTTCTTTCTTTCTTTCTTTCTTTCTTTCTGTCCGTCCTCCATCCTTCTATCCCTCCTTCTGTCCCCCATCCCAATCCATCCATCCATCCATCCATCCATCCATCCATCCATCCATCCATCCATCCATCCATACTGTCTTTACTTGCGTAATCGTCACTATGCCAACAACACGAAATCTCATCACCATCCCAAGGCCCAAGATAACCTATTCACTATAACCAGTCAGTCATCTTCACTATCAGGTTGACCCACCCCAGGGTTTCAACAATATCTACCGTCTGCAATAACCCATCGTCGTCACTATACCCACACACTGTACCATAGCAAAAACCATCACTACCACCACCACCACCATCACTACGTTCCTTCACCATCACCTTGATCATAACCTTCCTCACATTATAATACAGTCTCACAATCAAAGAACAAATCATCATCATGGCAACGACTGATTATCATCATAAACACCGTCACCATCACCATCACTACCATCGCATGCATCATCAACACCACAACCACCATCATCACCATCACAATATAATGCCCCACAGCCTCCAACCTGTTCGTAACTCGAGGCCAAGAATGTGCTCAAGGTGTAGACGACTGTGTCAACACGATATTCAGCATCGTGACCAACCATGCCAACAACAGAGACATCATATGCAGGTAGGTTCTAGAATCTCCTTTGATCTTCACACATTTGCCATCTCTGCCATCTCTACCATCCCTTTTCATCTTTACACATCTTTCTTGAATCAACCATGCCAACAACAGAGATATCATATGCAAGTAGGTTCTAGAATCTCCTTTGATCTTCACACATTTGTCATGTCTGTCATCTCTACCATCCCCTTTTATCTTTACCCATCTGTCATCATGTCTAACATCCACTTTCATCTTTGCACATTTTTGTCATCTTTACCATACCCTTTCATCTACCCACCTGCCATCTTTACCAATCCTTCTCATCTTTACACATCTGCTTTTTCATCTTTACATATATCTACTATCCCTACCAATACCTTTCATCTTTACACATCTGTCATCTCTTCATCCCCTTTTCATTTTTACGCATGTGCCATCCCTACCATCCACTTTTATCTGTACACGTTTGCCAAACCTATCATCCCCTCTCATCTTCACACATTTACCATCCCTATCACTCTCTTTCATCTTACACATTGCCATCCCTACCATCCATACTCGTTTTTAAACAACTTCCGTTCCTATCACTCTCTTTTCATCTTTACACATCTTCCATCCCTACCATCCCTCCTCAATTTGCTATTTCTTCCATCTCGACCAGTCTCCTATGCTTACCATTGTTCTGATCTTACCATCCCTCTTATACTTAACATCTCTATCATCCCCATCATCCCTCGTATGCTTACCATATCTATCTTTCCTACCACCCTTATCGTCATTCCACTGCATCCCTCTATTTCTGTCTGCATAATCCCAGCTTGTTTGAGTAGGGCATGGGCTGTATGTCATGGAACTTCTGTTCCTTCATGCCAGACGATGGTGCTAGACCTCAATAAGTCATAGGACTGCATTGCTGTCTATGATTTCTTCGAAACGGTTTAAATGTGATGGATTTAAGAAAAAGATTGAAAGAACAGACAACTGTATTTACCCCGTAGGGAAAGTGTTTTACAATGTCATGCAATGTTACACATCTCATTCATAATACAAACACATAACAATACACATCATACATGCAAATACATAATATTACAAATGAAATACATAACACAGTCATTGCTGGTCGTCAGCGGTGCAGCGCCCTGGTCCTCCCAGCTCTAAAGCCAGGCACTCATTTACACCTGAGTCGAGTGAGTAAATGGAAGTGAAGTGTCTTTCCCAAGGACACTACAACGTAAACTGCCCAGCTCGCGATGTCAGACACATAAACCTAAGACTTGAAAGTCTTCAGTTTCTGAGTACGACCCACAAACTGCACGGCCACGCTGTTTTAGATGCCCTATGGTCAGTACTTCACAGAATTTCTTGCACTGCACCATCTACTTTATTCGCACATTAACCGCAATTCTTCCCCAGCGCCACAGACAAATTTCTGGCCTGTGTGGCCCGAGAGACCAAGTCATGTGACCCAGTTGTGGCAGCCAACGTGAAAGAGGGCGTGTCTCCCATGATAGACTTGTACCGGGCTGATCCGTACAAATGTCCACTAGGTAAGTAGAAACATCCTCTTTTCAGCACTGAAGATAACAGTACAGTGGTCGTATGCATAATCGTTACGTTAGTGAAGGCATTGTGGTAAAAGACATTAGCAGTGTGTGCTGTAGTAAAAGCAGGGCGTTAATATGATTTACGGATGGATTATGCATACGGTCACAGATTCCGAAGGTCTAATCGATTTAAGCTAGTAAATTATGTTCACAACAGTCTTTTGCAAGAAGTTCTACAATCGTCTCTTTCATAAATTGCAACATTCCCTAAACTTATTTTAATGAAACAAAAAACGCTGTTTAAAGCATAGATCAAGGATCAAAGTGTCTACATAATAAAATAACCACTGATTACCATTTGAAATGTTCTCAGCTAGGGTCCGTTTGTTTGGTCCCTGCATTTTGACAAAAGGTCAAGCCACACGCCTTCCTTAGAAAAGCCCTTATCACGGACTTCGCGCCAGGCAAAGTGAGAATGGGTGCACATCTACTAGAGATTTTGATAGAATCATCTGGAGGAGAAAGCTCGGCAAAATGGCGGCAACCACTTCCGGTTTAAAGCGTTTAACGTTTTAGTGGAATATCTTATCAACGGCCTTGTGTCGGAGGAGATGTGGCAAGAATCAACGGTGGGATAAAGGTTAATGAATGCAAAGATAGAAGTATAGCAAACACCACTCGGAAGTCAGTGTATTATATTCTGTCGCTTCCACATTAATCGTACCCATCTTGGCTTGCCTAGAGACTGATACTTCCTTAAAGGAAGGCTGCATCGTCCTACAGACCATATTAAATCATACGATACCCTATTATTCCAATAAAACAGTCTTGCAAGCGTCTGTCATAACAATGTAACGCCTCTCCTAGCCGCAGACAACCCACAGGGTTTCATTATCCAAAGTCCAAATTGTTACACTGCGCGCGTGGCGGCCATAAGCTTACGTCAAATACGTTCTAGCCACATGGCCAAGATGTCTAGCCAGGGCTCTGGGGACGGGTGATAGCATGTTGGTATGAATGTTTTAATTCCTCTGTGAACAGTAAATATGTCAAACAAAATCATGCTGAGGCAATAAAAATGCAGAATACTTTATCTGGCTTACAGTATCAAACTTTACATTTGAATTTGGATGACCAAAACCTTATAAAAATCTGAATAATACATCATCAGACAGATGTGTCTGTAGCTACAAGAACTTAAGTGACGTCATCGTTTTTGCCACAGGCCTCTGCTGATCGAGGAAGGGGAATAATTCTGGACGCAAAGGCCAAACCCGGTAATTCTTGCCCTCTTTTTGCGTCATATTACATACACGCACGATAACAGAACGATGCTCTTTCTTCGCAAAATTGACGCGGTGGGCAACACAGATAATTCTTAGAGAGAAAAAGTATTGAAAAACGGAAAATTATTTTTGATGTACGTGTCTTACTTTAACTAAGGCAGGAGCAAGGCTTGCCCTTTCGTCAAACTGCACAAACGCTGCCCAGAATTATGATCCATCGTAATACAATCTGATATGGAGCCCACCACTACAACTGGACCATAATATTTTGTTCACTTTCAGATTTCGATCGATTTATTTCCACTTTGCCTCTATTTCAAACCTAACATCTTTCTATTCAAGTGATTTCTAAATGAAGAGGGATAGAAAATAACTTGGACGTCCTTACAGCACACAATTGGTAGAACTCAAAGAATGCAAAGATTATTTTCAGCGAGAGGTCAAAGAGTGTTGAGTAAATCAGACTTTCATTTTGATTATGTGGTTCTAAGCAGAGGAAATGTGTGTCTCAAGGCAAGCCAAGATGGCTGTGACTGATGCAAAAGAGCTAGAAAAGAATGCACTGACTTGCGAGTGACGTTTGTTATACTTATGTCTTTGCCTCATTTATTAGCTTGTATACCACCGTAGATTCTTACCACATTTTCCTCCGATACAATACCGTTGGAAAAAGTTCCACTAACAAATTTGAAACGGTAGATAGTGGCCGCCATTGTTGCTGAATTCTTGGTTCCGCAGCACACACACACACACACACACACACACACACACACACACACACACACACACACGAAATCCAATTTGTCCAACTAATCTCTTAGCTCCGCCCACTTTCTTGCTGTCTAACGCACCGAACAAAAATACAGAACCTTGGAGTAGTTATAGCCCCCGCTCCCTAGTGCATTCATTTGTAGCCTTTTTGAGAAAGTGCCTTGTAAATAACACGGCGTGACCGCATGTTTCAGAGAGCGCAAACAGCCTGACCTTGCAGAATGACAACTGTTCCCAGGCGTTATCCATGTGTTCTGTGTTCTTCTACCAAGCGGAGACCGACCCTCACTATGCTACTGCCTGCTCGTGAGTTTGTCTGTCGGTCCTTCTAAGCTCTGTCTGACCGTCTGTCTGTGTCCATTCTTTTCTGCCTTTCTGCCCCCCCCCCCCCCCNGTCCGCCTCTGCCTGTCTGTCCGTCCGCCTGCATGCTTGCCCGCCTGTCTGTCTGCCTTCTTGCCAACCTATCTGTCTGCCCCTTCAAGATCATCACTATCATGATTCCTATCAAACCTGTCTTCGCTACCATCCCTATAATACCCTTCAAACCTAGCATCAACACAGTCCTTAAAATTACTACTCCATACCCTCATTATTGTCTCTACAGTCACTACCATGATATCATCCCTACAACCATCATCATTTTAAAACTATCAACTATTCCCTTTATGATCACCATTACCATCACTAGCATGCCATCATGCTATCTTCACAATCATACCATCTCTACCATCTTGAATCATCCATCCTCAAAATTTATATACATCTACTATCTTCTCTATCCTTCCTATACATGCCAACACTAAAAGCATACCTTCACATCCATCCCTACCCATCTTACCATCTTTACCATCCCCATCACCTTTACACATCTGCAATCACTACTATTCTCCCTATGCCTGTTGTTACTGTACTTTCACCACTACAGTCACTGCTGCTATCCCTACCATTTTCACACATCTACCACCCCTACCATCTTTACCATCACATCTCACCCTATCATCTCTCACACGTTTACCATCACTACCACCCAGCCTTTTCGAAAAGTACCTGAACTGTATGATGCAAAACACCAGTCTATGCGGGGCGGACCTCAAAACCTACATCTCTCAACATACTCACAACGCCACGGCCAAGTTTGATGCTGCGCCATACTACTGTGAAGAACGTAAGTCACACGAGGCAAACCAAAAGACATTGTTGTGGTTATCATTATAATACTTGCCATGGTCTTGGTGTTGATTTGTGAATCATCATCATCATCATCATCATCATCATCATCATCATCATCATCATTACAGCGTCAACAAACTAATCGTCTTGGGGACATTACCACCGATCCTCAAAATCAATTGAAAGCTTACGCATTAACGATGGGATCTCTTATCATCTTGAAAATTACATTAGTACATCGATGCTGATGCAACCTTAGTAGCATTCAACATGCAGAGGTAAAGTAATTCTTACCCTGGTAAGAGATCCTATCGTTAATGCGCAAGTTCTCTATTATAACCGTCATTGACGTTAATCGTTACTCCGCAACTGAAATCGTCATCATTCTCATTATCTGTGTCATGTATCGTCGGCAATGTGAAAGCTGATGACAATCCTTCAGCGGCGAAAANGGGGGGGGGGGGGGGAGAGGAGGAGGATACGGATTGGGACTCACCCAGGCCACACCCCCTCCACCCACGGAAGTGAAGTGACCATTCTCCTCCCTCTCTGAAAAGATGGGAAGTAGCCAGGGTGGTTAGGGGAAGCTGTTTTTTTTTGGGNNGGGGGGGGGGGGGGCGGGAAAGCTCAGTTCTCGCAAACAACAATAACAACAAAAAAACAAAAAAATACAATTGAGCACATTTAATATAGACACACTATGTACATAAACACAGATACTGAGTTTGGTCCCGAGTTTGCTTCTTTAAGAGTAAGTGTCTGGCAAGTAAGTATTTCTGTTAACAAGTACATTATGGTCGGTCCCAAAGTGTACGCTTAATCCATGTCCCATTGTATCTAGATCAGTTACTGCAGTTTTTATTATCGTTATAACCATCGTCGTCATCATTGATATCGGTGTTTCTTCCATCGTCATGACTTGTTATCAACATTATCATCGTCATCATCATTCAGATCTACATTACGATCTCAAAGCTGTCGATGCCAATATGGCCAAGTGCAACAACATCCTTCGTGACATGAACATTAAAATCATGAGACAGGACTACGTTTGTAGGTAAGTATACAGACCCTTTCCCCTTCTCTCCCAACTTCACTCTTCCCCTTCTAAAAAAAAAGGGTTGTTGAACAAATTGGAAGCAATTTAAAAGTGTGCTGTGGTCATCTGAATGAACATTAGATTTACACGTGGAGGATAGGGAAAACCCTAACATGGTTTTATTTCATGTCTTATTTTCAGATGGATAATTTGCTTACGTAGTCAGTGAGGACATGGGAAATCACCAGTGCTTTTGTTTGATGGACTGATCCCAGTCGAGGCCTAGACCGAAGTACTCATTGAGAAGCTCCGCCGGGCAATGAGTGCTTCAGTCTTTACCGAGGCTGGAATCCTTCATCAAACAAAAGCACTGATGAGATTCCCTCTCTTATTTAGTAACATATTATAAAGAACGATTATAGATCGAGCTTTTGTCAGCCCCTCTCCTTTTTTAAAAAATTCTGGAAATCAGCTATACTGCCCATGAATACTATTTCGTCCGGTCACTCTATCTGTCTAAACACTAAATGCAGCATTACTCTTGAATGTATGAAAATCGGATATTCCCAGTGATTTTATCCTTTACCGTGGCGAGTATCTACGAACTATTGTTTGTTGGTGTGCATTCAATAACAACACTTTGGATGTGTGTGTAATCTCCCTTGACAAATTGAATGTAGAGTGTTTTGATGACGTAACTGTCTAGACATGAATGGCATGACGTAGTTTAATTGACAGCTTATGGTATCACGTGCTTTAGTAGATACTGAGATGAGCAAATCACATGCAAATGGCGTTAGCAATCTCGGCCGGGGTTGAGAAAGGACATTTCGCACTCATATGAATGAGAAGTGTCATGCTCCGTTAACGAAATAAATTAATCCATTTACGACAAAAATTAACGTCAACGATTCTCGATCAAGATTTTCACTTACTCACCCTCTCTTTAACTCACTGACGGCTTGGATAATATGCTGCAATCTTTGTCATATTATTATAGATTGTCACTGTTAAAGACCAAGGACGAGTGACGCTTTCTTGCTGATAGCTTAAAAGAATGTGCTACATATATCCATTAGCCACCCTCAGTACGTGTGTGTGTGGTGTGTGCATGGTGTGTGTGTGTGTGTGGTGTGTGCATGGTGTGTGTGTGTGTGTGGTGTGTGCATGGTGTGTGTGTGTGTGTGTGTGTGTGTGTTTGTGTGTGTATATGTTTGTGTGTGTATGTGTGTTTGTGTGTGTGCATGTTTGTATTAGTATGCTTGCGTGTGTATGGCTATGTGTATGTGTGTGTATGGTTTTGTGTGTGTGTGTGTGCGTGCGTGCGTGCGTGTGTGCATGGTGTGTGTGTGTGTGTGTGTGTGTGTGTGTGTGTGTGTGTGTGTGTGTGTGTATGTTTGTGTGTGTATGTGTGTTTGTGTGTGTGCATGTTTGTGTTAGTATGCTTGCGTGTGTATGGCTATGTGTATGTGTGTGTATGGTTGTGTGTGTGTGTGTGTGTGTGTGTGTGTGTGTGTGTGTGTGTGTGTGTGTATGTGTGCGTGCGAGTGCGTGCGTGCGCGTGCGTGAATGCGTGCGTGTGTGTGTGTGTGCGTGCGTGCGTGCGTGTGTGTGTGTGTGTGTGTGTGTGNGTGTGTGTGTGTGTGTGTGTGTGTGTGTGTGTGTGTGTGTGTGTGTGTGTGTGTGTGTGTGTGTGTGTGTGCGCGCGCGCACACTTTTTACATACTCAGAAACCTCTCTGGAATCCCCCAGCAAGTACCATGAGTTCTACACGTGTACCGTGAAAGCTCTAGCCCCCGCCAGCCCCAGACAGTTCCAGGAGTACTTGGATTACATCACCAGTGTGTCACAGCCTTTCATTGTCTACCCTTACTTCTGTAACTCAGGTGAGTAGTCTGTCTTTGGGCTTGGTGAGTGGTGGTGACTGGTGGCGCTGCTGCTGTGAGATAGTATGTGGTAGAGCAGAACTGATCATGATGGTGATGGTAACTGTGGTTGCGACAGGTTGAGTAGTGCGTGAACTACATGAACAGTGTTTCCCAATGTGTAGCTCGGGTGAGTGTTATCTGGACTGTGGTGCGTGGTGGTAGTGGTGCAGCTGATAATAGTGGATGTTGTAGCAGTAGTTGTGATGGTGGTTAGAACAGTTTGAATAGCATTTGGATTACGTTAACAGTGAACCCCAGTCCCTCAGTGTCTGTTGTTACCTCTATAATCTGATGAGAAGCATTTTCGGGCCTATTGAATGTAGGTGGTTCTGCGGTTGTTACTGATGGTAATGGTGGATTTAGTTGTACGATAGTGATGTGATGGGCAGTCGTGGTTGTGACAGTTTGAGCAGTGCATGAACTTTATGAACAGTGTTTCTACCCTTACTTAATTTTCTATAACTCTGGTGAACAGCCTACCTTTGGGCCTGGTGGGTGTGCGCTGATGATGATGGTGGTGGTGGTGGTTGCCGATGTGATAGTGACAATTATTGTGGTAACTGTGGTTATGCCACTTTAGGCAGCACGCCGAACTGTATACATCTCAGTCCTTTATTGTCTACCCCTACTTCTGTATCTCCCGGGAGTAGTCTACCTTTGGGCTTGGTAGATGGTACAGCAACTGCTGGTACTACAGCTGATGATGGTGGTTGTGGTGGTGCTGGCAGTTGTGGTTGCGAATAATTGGAGTAGTGTGTGAAAGAGGTTGACAGTGTGTCTCAATCCTTTATTGCCCACCCTCACCTCTGTAATTCAGGTGATAGCTGCTGTTGAAAGCCCACTCAAGCCCGGTGAGTGGTTGGTTGTGATGGTGGTCGTAATGGTTTTGATGATGGAGGTGGTGATGGTGGTGGTGAATTCCAGGAGTTTGTCAGACACAGAACACTTGTAAACTGAAGTGGCACTGTTTCCGCAGATGATCCTTGTATGACGTTGTTTCAAGCTTGTAACAGCTCAGCTTACAACCCAAAGACCACCACGCCTTGCGAGTAAGATGACTATCTGATTGGTTGATTGATTGATTGATTGATTGATTGATTAATTGACTGATTGACAGATTAATTATTACCCCATTGACTGAGATTGATTACATCAGTGAGAATTAGTCTGACGCCTGATTGATATATTCCTTGACTACTTGACTGATCGACCCTTTGACTGATTGATAGTGCTTCATTGTCATAATACCAGCTATTTACATGGCACTATTATTCTGTCAATCACCACTTCGCTTATTCTGCCTCGACTGTTACTACTCGTGAATGTCATTTTTCCATGTTGGCTATCACCATTGATATGAGTCAATTTTTCTTGTTGACTGTCACCACTCATGTAAGTCACCTTTCTATGTTGACTGTCACCACTCATGTAAGTCACCTTTCTATGTTGACTGTCACCCCTCATGTGAGACACCTTTCTATGTTGACTGTCACCACTCATATATTTATCAATTTTCGATGTTGACTGTCACCACTCATATAAATAATTTTTCCATGTTGATTGTCACCACTGATACACGTCAATTTTCCATATTGACTGTCAACACGCAAAATGGTTCCATGTTAGCTGTCACTACTCACATTATAAGTCATTTTTCCATGTTGACAATCACCACCCATTTAAGTCATTTTCCATGTCGACTGTCACCACTCAAGTAAGTAATTTTTTTCATGTTGACTGTCATCATACTTTATGTAAACTGCTTTTTCGTGTTAAATGTCACCACTCATTTAAGTCATTATTGTCATGCTGATTGTCACCATTCATCCAAGTCATTTTTCCATGTTGATTGTTACCATTCACATAAATCACTTCCTTGAGTCACCTTTCTTACTCCCCCTCCCCCCC
>JAWQUT010000116.1:1849049-1865707 GCA_033807755.1 Ellobium chinense | reverse complement strand
AGTGATTTGAAAAAAATGAATCTAACCATAACCTGTCTAATAGTGATTTGAAATAAATGAATCTAAACATTACCATTTGGTGATACTGCGGAAATTAACAAGAAAGACAAATATGAAAATAGTAGGTTACAAAACATGATAATGATCCCAAAGCAAGAAAGTGTATCTGAAAGGATGTATATTAGGAGAAAACAACAACAGCTGCAACAGTACAACAAAAATTGTCAACACATAAAATCATATTTCACACACCTGTGGCAAATCTAAGTACAGTATGGCACAAAATCTCTGTCACTTTATAATCAATGTTCAAAGGTACCCGCATAATGGCATTAATTTAGACAGCCCAATCAACATTCCTTTGCACTGGCAAAACACAATTTTCATGCTAGAAACATCAATCTTGTTACACACCTTAAAATCAGCTCTGGCCCTGTCTACTAATCTGCATCACACCTTAAATAAAACTTCAACGCCAATGTAAGACATTATTAGTAAACATGCCTGCACTCATCACCTACGATTTAACAAAACAAAAATGCAATTCCATAGCTTTAGTATTGGAGTAAGGAATGAGGAACCAAAGTATTTTAATGAAAATGTGAATGTTCATGATAAATTTGTGCATGGTATCGGCCATTCTATGATAATAGGAAACTGTCATGTTATCGATATGTCATGGTAAACACAATCTCAATACTTATATTTAAAAGCAGTTGGTTACCATAGAAGCACAACTGATCCAAGTCAGGCACTGGTCATGAAGCACAGGATCATATCGAGTAAACTATTCAAATGTGAAAGTACATTTCACCTTACTTCAATGACAGACTTGTGGATCACTTGTGCCCTGAAGTATCGATTGTGCTCTGGAATATCATTATGTAGCAAACTCTGCTTAATTGTAGTCCGAATAATCACAACTTCTGGTTAATCACAACACTTAACTGTTTTTCTCTACATCAGTTATTTAAAATTCTTCGAAGGGTCAATGAATTAAATATTTCAGGAACAATAGTTAAAATTGCACAGTGAGTGTTTCATTGCAACAAAAAAATAGAGACGGATTACTAATGACAAAATAATCAAGCAGACTTCATTAAGCGTCTAACAGACTGGAGAAATGGTGTAAATTCATAACAGAACATGATTAGTCTCGGTTAATGGAAGAGGGAATGGGAATGAGAATAATACTAAAACTTCTACCAGACACTGCACGCATGCATTATTCCTTTTTGCTGATAAAAAAAGGCATTTCAAAACAACTGAAAAACAAAAATCCTGAAACAAACTCGCTTTGAAATATGAAACGACAGAAGAAGATGAAAATAGCTATAAGGAACATTGGTGGTGTGTATGCTTAAGAAGATGATGGAAAATATAAAAACATACTGATTAATGGGGTGCATGCTCAAGAAGATGATGGAAAATATAAAAACATACTGATTTATGGGGGAAAAAAACCGAGAACCAGGGGAAAAGCCTACAAATTGGTTGGAAAACTTTTGCAAGGTACTGGCAAGAGAAACAAACAATCCCATAACAGTGTTAATTATGGAAGAAGATTATTCTGGATATGAATCAAAAGGTAATTTCAGAAAAAACAAAACTGAGCGATAAAATACTAGTCAGGAAAACTTCACTATAAGCATATAACATTCAGGAACAAATTCCTGGAACGGAATTTGATTGAATTCCATTTTTTTTTACTGTGGAAGTGAAATACGAACTGAACCCGAATTTCGGCTCAGAACTGAATTACGATCTAGATCCATTTTTATAAGTTATAACTTATCAATCCGTCATCTGATCAGGACTGGCAAATCGATTTTTTTTTCCAAGCAGACAAAAACTGATATTTTGAGAGATATCCAAACGTTAGCAACAAGTGTTGTTATTTACTGAAAGACAGATTATGTTTGTCATAATGTTGTATATCTGAAATTTGTAAAAATGTCTTGTTATCTTCTTGAGAGTCAATGATTTGGAGGGAATTGGAATGGAATTAATTCCACATTTCAAGGTGGAACTGGGAATTAGATTTAAATTGCACATTTCCAAGTGGGATTAAAATTGGGATCTAATTCCAAGTTTTAGCAGGGATCAGAACTGACATTGAATTCCACTTCTAGTAGAATCTGCACAAGCCTGATTCTTAACATTTTTACCATCTCAACCGAAAAAAGTGCAAAAAACACAAAACACAAATGTCTATGACAGGACATTGACAAGACTCTTGTAGCCATAAAAAAAAAAAACCAAACCAAACTGATTCTATGATTTTCAGCAAAATCTGTACTCTCATGCCCGGAATCACAGCTAATATCAATGATCTCAAATGTGAGTTGACTCTGCCAAACTGTAAACTGCTTGATGACATGCCTAACTTAATCACAGCTAAAAATTATAAACTACAAAATTCACTTTGAAATGCATCTTTGGTTTGATTGCAGCTTTCCATATACTCCTGTCGAGTTGACAGTACATATTTTATAATATGTTGTTTTTAATGCTGTCTCCAACTCCATGACAAAAATGCCTCCCATCTATAGTACATGCCAACTTTACTTGACAAGTGGTTGATGATGATGTTAAGTACAAGATAAACAGGACCCTGTTCAATAACTTGGTATGCTTGCAAAGTCTAGTGGTGGGCTAGTATCTGAATTTTTAAGAGTTGTGATATTCAGCATTTGAGCTGTAAGTATCAAAAGTATTGATTCTATTTTGATTCTGATACTTATAATAGGGTGGGCATTTTAATACTTTCGATACTTTTGATCCTTTTGACACTGCCAGGTTTTGCAGTAAGGAGACTGGAAGATAGTGTGGTAGGTACTAAGGACTGGAAGAGGACTGACCGTAGTTTTGATTTTTTTTTAATAACTTCCAAACTTTTGATACTTCTGATGCTTTGGATAATGAATAAAAATTGTGAAGTATTGGAAGAATTGATATTCAAAATGATATTGCCCACCACTAGTACTAGTAGTAGGGTCCTGCTTATTTTCATCTTATGTAATATCAGTATTTAATCATTTGGCCAACTAGAGTTGGTAATGCATAGGTGACCTTACACAGTATACAAATATAATAATGTCTAATGTTCCACCTCACTAAACTGTGGGGCTTAAATTTTTTTGTTCGTATTCATAGCCTAAATTTAATGCTTTGCGAGTTATCCCCTAATCACTATTCGTATTCATAACCTCAACTTAATGCTTTGCGAGTTATCCCCTGATGAATAAAATACAATAATGGAACAGATCTAAATGCTTTCTTTGTGATGCAAACAAAGCAAATCCTCTAGAAGCATCCAAGATGATGTCATACAACCAATGTTTGAGTATGGCTGTTATTGGAATGTTAGCAGCCCCACCCTGAAAACTAGCAATGGGACTGGTGGCTCCACCCATAGCTGAGTATGGTATTGCATGAAATGGTCCTCTGGCCAACTAAATGTGTGTGAATGATTTTATACAGAATACAGATATGACTACGATTAACGATGCAGCTCACTAAGCTGTGAGTTTAGTTCTTTGTGAGTTAACACCTGATGAATAAAATTAAAATGAAATAATGGAATAGATCTAAATGCTTTCTTTGTGATGCAAACAGAGCGAATCCTATAGAAGCAACCAAGATAATGTCATACACCCAATGTTTAAGTACGGCTACTGTTGGAATGCTAGCAGCCACAGCCTGAAAACTGGCCTAGGCATTGAAGGCTCAGCCTGGAACTGAGTATGGGATTAAATAAAATAGCCTTCTGGGATAATAACAATGTGCTGACCCATATGTGGGCCTTGTCTAAAGCTGATACCTTTAAATAACATAATTATTAATCATTGATTATTCATACTATTGCTTATATGTCATGTATAAAACACACAACAGAAGTAAACAATTCAGGGTTGGGTATTTCCTTTGCATCATTAATGTATCTGAATAAAATATCTGAAGAAAAATGTGGATGAATAAAACATCAGTGTGGTATAATAAAATCAGTCCCTAAAATACTTCAAATGTGGATTTCNTATCGAGTAAACTATACAAATGTGAAAGTACATTTCACCTTACTTCAATGATAGACTTGTGGATCACTTGTGCCCTGAAGTATCGATTGTGCTCAGGAATATCATTATGTAGCAAACTCTGCTTTCACAACTTCTGGTTAACAACAACACTTAACTGTTTTTCTCTACATCAGTTATTTAAAATTCTTCGAAGGGTCAATGAATTAAATATTTCAGGAACAATAGTTAAAATTGCACAGTGAGTGTTTCATTGCAACAAAAATATAGAGACAGATTACTAATGACAAAATAATCAAGCAGACTTCATTAAGCGTCCAACAGACTGGAGAAATGGTGTAAATTCATAACAGAACATGATTAGCCTCGGTTAATGGAAGAGGGAATGGGAATGAGAATAATACTAAAACTTCTACAAGACACTGCATGCATTCATTATTCCTTTTTGCTGATAAAAAAAAGGCATTTCAAAACAAATGAAAAACAAAAATCCTGAAACAAACTCGCTTTGAAATATGAAATGATAGAAGAAGATGAAAATAGTCTATACGGAAGATAAGGGTGCATACTTAAGAAGATGATGGAAAATACAAAAACATACTGATTTAAGGGTAAAAAAACCTAGAACTAGGGGAAAAGCCTACAAATTGGTTGGAAAACTTTTGCAAGGTACTGGCAGGAGAAACAAACAATCCCATAACAGTGTTAATTATGGAAGAAGATTATTCTGGATATGAATCAAAAGGTAATTTCAGAAAAAACAAAACTGAGCAATAAAATACTAGTCAGGAAAACTTCACTATAAGCATATAACATTCAGGAACAAATTCCTGGAACGGAATTTGATTGAATTACGTTTTTTTTACTGTGGAAGTGAAATAAAGACTGAACCCGAATTTCGGCTCAGAACTGAATTACGATCTAGATCCATTTTTATAAGTTATAACTTATCAATCCGTCATCTGATCAGGACTGGCGAATCGATTTTTTTTTTCCAAGCAGACAAAAACTGGTATTTTGAGAGATATCCAAATGCTAGCAACAAGTGTTGTTATTTACTGAAAGACAGGTTATGTTTGTCATAAAGTTGTATGTCTGAAATTTGTAAAAATGTCTTGTTATCTTCTTAAGAGTCAATGATTCTGAGGTAATTGGGATGGAATTAATTCCATATTTCAAGGTGGAACTGGTAATTAGATTTAAATTGCACATTTTCAGACGGAATTAAAATTGGGATCTAATTCCAAGTTTTAGCAGGGATCAGAACAGGAACTGAATTCCACTTCTAGTGGAATCTGCCTGATTCTTAACATTTTTGCCATCCCAACCAACAAAAGTGTAAAAAACACAAAACACAAATGTCCATGACAGACTTTAGACAAGACTCTTGTAGCCCCCTCCAAAAAAAAACAACAAAAAACCAAACTGAATCTATGATTTTCAGCAAAATCTGTACTCTCATGCCCGGAATGACGGCTAATATCAATGATCTCAAATGTGAGTTTACTCTGCCAAACTGTAAACTGCTTGATGACACACCTTGCTTAATCACAGCTTAAAATTATCAACTACAAAATTCACTTTGAAATGCAACTTTGGTTTGATTGCAGCTTTCCATATACTCCTGTCGAGTTGACAGTACATATTATATAATATGTTTTTAATGCTGTCTCCAACTCCATGACAAAAATGCCTCCCATCTATAGTACATGCCAACTTTAATTGACTAGTGGTTGATGATGATGTTAAGTACAAGATAAACAGGACCCTGTTCACTAACTTGGTATGCTTGCAAAGTCTAGTGGTGGGCTAGTATCTGAATTTTTAAGAGTTGTGATATTCAGCATTTGAGCTGTAAGTATCAAAAGTATTGATTCTATTTTGATTCTGATACTTATAATAGGGTAGGCATTTTAGTACTTTCGATACTTTTGATCCTTTTGACACTGCCAGGTTTTGCAGTAAGGAGACTGGAAGATAGTGTGGTAGGTACTAAGGACTGGAAGAGGATTGACCGTAGTTTTGATTTTTTTTTTATAACTTCCAAACTTTTGATACTTCTGATGCTTTGGATAATGAATAAAAATTGTGAAGTATTGGAAGAATTGATATTCAAAATGATATTGCCCACCACTAGTACTAGTAGTAGGGTCCTGCTTATTTTCATCTTATGTGATATCAGTATTTAATCATTTGGCCAACTAGAGTTGGTAATGCATAGGTGACCTTACACAGTATACAAATATAATAATGTCTAATGTTCCACCTCACTAAATTGTGGGGCTTAAAATTTTTTGTTCGTATTCATAGCCTCAATTTAATGCTTTGCGAGTTATCCCCTGATCAATATTCGTATTCATAGCCTCAATTTAATGCTTTGCGAGTTATCCCCTGATCACTATTCGTATTCATAGCCTCAACTTAATGCTTTGCGAGTTATCCCCTGATGAATAAAATACAATAATGGAACAGATCTAAATGTTTTCTTTGTGATGCAAACAAAACAAATCCTCTAGAAGCAACCAAGATGATGTCATACAACCAATGTTTGAGTATGGCTGTTATTGGAATGTTAGCAGCCCCACCCTGAAAACTAGCAATGGGACTGGTGGCTCCACCCATAGCTGAGTATGGTATTGCATGAAATGGTCCTCTGGCCAACTAAATGTGTGTGAATGATCTTATACAGTATACAGATATGACTACGATTAATGATGCAGCTCTCTAAGCTGTGAGACTTCAAATTCCCTGTCCATATTTATAGCCTACCTTTAATTCTTTTTGAGTTAACACCTGATGACTAAAATTAAAATGAAATAATGGAACAGATCTAAATGCTTTCTTTGTGATGTAAACAGAGCAAATCCTATAGAAGCAACCAAGATAATGTCATACACCCAATACGGCTACTGTTGGAATGCTAGCGGCCACAGCCTGAAAACCGGCCTAGGCATTGAAGGCTGAGCCTGGAACTGAGTATGGGATTAAATAAAATAGCCTTCTGGGATGATAACAATGTGCTGACCCATATGTGGGCCTTGTCTAAAGCTGTTTATCTCTAAATAACATAATTATTAATCATTGATTATTCATACTATTGCTCATATGTCATGTATAAAACACACAACAGAAGTTGGGTTTTTCCTTTGCATCATTAATGTATCTGAACAAAATATTTGAAGAAAAATGTGGATGTGTAAAACATCAGTGTGGTAGACTATATTAAAATCTTTCATTAAAATACTTCAAATGTGGATTTCTTCTCTGATGCTAAGCCCAACACACAGTGAAATACTGGCCTTCTTGCTAATAGCTATATAAGTACTAAATCTACATGACACACCAGACATCACATTACTGACATAAATAAGTACAAATGGAGCTCGCACAAGTCTGATAATATCATTGAAAATGATTTAAAATTTTTACAATATGATACTGATATTTGGATTTGACCTAATTTGTGGAATATACTTTTTCTATCCATACAGATGATTTGTTTAAATGTATGAACAATGGACATATCTGTGAGGGATGTCTTATCTTGTCTTAATCTACAAACCACACAAAGAATGTAATTTATGCATGTGCTGGTAATGGGTATAGAGACAACAAAGGTAGAATTTTATTTTAATATAAAAAAAAAATATTGCACATTCAGGTGTGTATTGATAGCATTAGTGCAGGCTTCCAGTCACCTGGTAAGACCCAGCATGTCAATTTTTTAACCATACTTAAACTAGTCACTAATTTGAACTCACTGAGTCATACCCCTTCTTTAAGTCAAATAAAATGTTTGAATGTCACTTTACTGTCATTGGAAAATCCTAGCAGGTTAGAGATTCTAGCTTGAGAAGAAAACTGGCACACCTNTATTAGTATTAATTATAGACAAGAATATGAATGAAGTCTGTACGAGGCTGCTGTGGTAAGATTGTAATATTTTGCAAAACTGCGAGTGACCGTTACCTGTAACAGAGATGTCTTTGTGTGACAAGGTTGACAATAAATTTATTGTAGGCATGACGCAAAAAGGCGCATCTGGCCACTGTGGCATGCGCTGCTTAAGAGGGACACGAGTTAATTCCCCTCCTAACTTCCGTGTGTAGGCAGCCAAAAAAAATGCACCAGTTTTCTCAAAAGTAGTGTTATTAAATTACAGACCTGTAATTCTACTTCCATTACTGAGTCCTACTAGCTTAGGAGTTATATTTAATCTCTTCTTTTCCCTCTTTCGGTATATCCTGCTTCCAGTCATGAGGACTTCGCGGGACAAATTATGAATTAATGGGCAACTGTGTCCACTTCACTTCATTTTACCAGGCACTATTTACCCCTTAGTTGTGAACTGTCAAGTCAAGGGTGTGTGCAAGCAGAGGAGGAGATGTTTGGCTCAATGTAAGAGAATACTGATCACTGTTAGGAGATACTTTCCAGCACAACAACAACAACAATAGCAAAAGCAATATTTGGAATCTCAACAAATTTTAATTAAAGCACAAAACTTCCTTTTAATTCCATACTAGGAGTGGTAAATTCATAGCCTTAGTACAGCTCACTGGGATCCACTGACTAGATTAAGAATTAATTGTGGAGGTTACCAACATGGCAAAAACAATCAGTCAGTTGATTAAGAATTCTGTCAACCAATCATTTGCACATTTAAAATAATAATTAAAAAGAAAAACTGTATCCAGTCTGTGGCTAGTTAATGACCACCAAAACAAAATGGAATGGTGGAACAGGGAGGAGGTTTGGACGGAAATGAAGACTAGGAGAGGTTGGGGATGGAGGAAGGAGACTTTGAATCTTACCCCATATAAGTCTTAAAAGAAATATGACAGTGTATCAAGAAATGAAGTGTGTGGTCTATGGTGGTGGAAAAGATGTTCAAAACACATACAACCCTACATATGCCCTGATTTTATGCTGCTTTAAACCTTACGTTGCTGTGCTTGATAAAAGTCGAATACTCTGATAGCATTCTCACTACCGCGCATTACAAAAGTTGAAAGTATACTGCTGATGTCTGGAATAAACACGAATTGAATGAAAAAATACAAAGCCGTTATATGGACAATTGACTCCCCTTGGTCCAAAACATATTCTGCTTCTGGTAAATTTATTTGCATCTGAAGAAACGGTCAAGTGGTTAATCCGAAGAAACAGTCAAGTGGTTCTTCGAGTCATTTTCTGCTTTACGTTGAAGACGTCATTTTGTATTTTTAACAAAAAAATACATTCTGTAAATGTCTAGCATCCGGGGGTGTAATAATAACGTTAAGGAATGGCAGCATAAGGGTTAATGTTTGCAGGACTGGACCAAAAATGCCTGTGTGTGAGAGGTGGTGGTGGCAGAAGCAGTAGTCAGGGTGGAGTCAAGGTAACTAAAGACTCAAGTCCTCAAACATAAAAACATAATGGGATCATAGAAGAATAATAACTCAAACATTCATCAAAGCAAAACTCACAGACCTAGGAATGTAATTGGCCAGTCTAACAACTAACATATGAATAGACTACAGTATATGCAACATGTAATTTTATTAACAATCATTGCATAAATAAATCATAAAATCACATGTCATTCAGGAACATAAAACTTTCGTGACTGAAACAATGACAAAATAAAATATGGAGGAGAAACATAATCGTGAGAATGCAAGAAACTTCTATTTGTTGTATAGACTTACAAAAATAATTCACTTCTATGAGATGACATAAAAAAAAAAAACAACAACAAAAGGACACACACAATCATACAGAAAAAAAAAGTGATCCATCAGTTTTACATACATTATGGCATAAATGACTTCTGTCCCATGAGCTGTAATGGGCTGGGTAATTGCCTATTGATATACAACTATATTTCAAACTAGCATTTTTGTTTCCAAAAATATTCCTGCAAATTTGCATGCAGGCTGATCAGTTTTTGTTAATGTGTGAAAGACCACTGAATACACGAACTTTGTCTGAACAAAGAAAATATAATTTCTGTTAACAACAATAAAAACACCTGAACAAACTGAAATCACATCTCACACTAATATGAACAGAATAAAAAACTTCTAAAATCACTGGAAACGTCTTTAACGATAGCCCTGGAGTAATTATAACAGTAACCTTGAATTTGCAACAATTAGTTGATTAACCAAACTACTATAACCTAACAAGTTTTGTTATATCTTACAATACTGTATCACATAAATTTTGAAGTAAACATAGGAAAGTTTGCTTGTTCCTCAACTAGGCATCCAGAATGAGCAACGGGCATTATACATACACAATAATACTTTAAAAACAGGAAAATACTGTCACTGAAAATCTTACCACTATTAATAATAATTTAATGAAATCCAACTTTCCATAATAACAAATGTGATAAACATGCTTTGGGGTATATCTTTCATCCCTTCATGAAATCTCCAGATAAAATACACATGGAACATGACATTAACTTCATACTGAAAAAATAAAAACACCATGAAATTTATAAGTTACTGCAAAAGTCAGACTGATAAAAGCATTCTTCCAGACTTTTGAATAGCAATGACTTTGGAAAACTGAGTATAATTCTACTTTGATAAAACTGTCTTTAAAATGCAAGCTATTAATCAACAATGGACCCGTCTAAAAGTGATTTGAAATAAATGAATCTAACCATAACCTGTCTAATAGTGATTGAAATAAATGAATCTAAACATTACCATTTGGAGATACTGTGGAAATTAACAAGAAAGACAAATATGAAAATAATAGGTTACAAAACATGATACTGATCCCAAAGCAAGAAAATGTATCTGAAAGTATGTACATTAGGAGAAAACAACAACAGCTGCAACAGTACAACAAAAATTGCCAACACATAAAATCATATTTCACACACCTGTGGCAAATCTAAGTACAGTATGGCACAAAATCTCTGTCACTTTATAATCAATGTTCAAAGGTATCCGCATAATGGCATTAATTTAGACAGCCCAATCAACATTCCTTTGCACTGGTAAAACACATTTTTCATGCTAGAAACATCAATCTTGTTAAACACTTGCAATCAGCTCTGGTCCTGTCTACTAATCTGCATCAAACCTCAAATAAAACTTCAACGCCAATGTAAAACATTGTTAGTAAACATGCCTGCACTCATCACCTACGATTTAACAAAACAAAAATACAATTCCATAGCTTTAGTATTGGAGTAAGGAATGAGGAACCAAAGTATTTCAATGAAAATGTGAATGTTCATGATAAATTTGTGCATGGTATCGGCCATTCTATGATAATAGGAAACAGTCATATTATCGATATGTCATGGTAAACACAATCTCAATACTTATATTTAAAAGCAGTTGGTTACCCATAGAAGCACAACTGATCCAAGCCAGGCATTGGTCATGAAGCACAGGACCATATAGAGTAAACTATACAAATGTGAAAGTACATTTCACCTTACTTCAAAGGCAGACTTGTGGATCACTTGTGCCCTGAAGTATCGATTGTGCTCAGGAATATCATTATGTAGCAAACTCTGCTTAATTGTAGTCCGAATAATCACAACTTCTGGTTAACAACAACACTTAACTGTTTTTCTCTACATCAGTTATTTAAAATTCTTCGAAGGGTCAATGAATTAAATATTTCAGGAACAATAGTTAAAATTGCACAGTGAGTGTTTCATTGCAACAAAAAAATAGAGACAGATTACTAAAGACAAAATAATCAAGCAGACTTCATTAAGCGTCCAACAGACTGGAGAAATGGTGTAAATTCATAACAGAACATGATTAGCCTCGGTTAATGGAAGAGGGAATGGGAATGAGAATAATACTAAAACTTCTACAAGACACTGCACGCATTCATTATTCCTTTTTGCTGATAAAAAAGGGCATTTCAAAACAACTGAAAAACAAAAATCCTGAAACAAACTCGCTTTGAAATATGAAATGACAGAAGAAGATGAAAATAGCTATAAGGAAGATAAGGGTGCATGCTTAAGAAGATGATGGAAAATACAAAAACATACTGATTTAAGGGGAAAAAAACCGACAACAAGTGGAAAAGCCTACAAATTGGTTGGAAAACTTTTGCAAGGTACTGGCAAGAGAAACAAACAATCCCATAACAGTGTTAATTATGGAAGAAGATTATTCTGGAAATGAATCAAAAGGTAATTTCAGAAAAAAACAAAACTGAGCAAGAAAATACTAGTCAGGAAAACTTCACTATAAGCATACAAACATTCAGGAACAAGTTTCTGGATCTGCAAGAACGGAATTTGACTGAATTCCATTTTTTTTCTGTGGAAGTAAAATAAGGACTGAACCCGAATTTCAGCTCAGAACTGAATTACGATCTAGATTCATTTTTATAAGTTATAACTTATTAATCCGTCATCTGATCAGGACTGGCAAATCGATTTTTTTTCCAAGCAGACAAAAACTGGTATTTTGAGAGATATCCAAACGCTAGCAACAAGTGTTGTTATGTACTGAAAGACAGATTATGTTTGTCATAAAGTTGTATATCTGAAATTTGTAAAAATGTCTTGTTATCTTCTTGAGAGTCAATGATTTGGAGGGAATTGGAATGGAATTAATTCCACATTTCAAGGTGGAACTGGGAATTAGATTTAAATTGCACATTTCCAAGTGGAATTAAAATTGGGATCNAAACTACAAAATTCACTTTCAAATGCATCTTTGGTTTGATTGCAGCTTTCCATATACTCCTGTCGAGTTGACAGTACATATTATATAATATGTTTTTAATGCTGTCTCCAACTCCATGACAAAAATGCCTCCCATCTATAGTACATGCCAACTTTAATTGACTAGTGGTTGATGATGATGTTAAGTACAAGATAAACAGGACCCTGTTCACTAACTTGGTATGCTTGCAAAGTCTAGTGGTGGGCTAGTATCTGAATTTTTAAGAGTTGTGATATTCAGCATTTGAGCTGTAAGTATCAAAAGTATTGATTCTATTTTGATTCTGATACTTATAATAGAGTAGGCAGTTTAATACTTTCGATACTTTTGATCCTTTTGACACTGCCAGGTTTTGCAGTAAGGAGACTGGAAGATAGTATGGTATATACTAAGGACTGGATGAGGATTGACCGTAGTTTTGATTTTTTTTTTTTAATAACTTCCAAACTTTTGATACTTCTGATGCTTTGGATAATGAATAAAAATTGTGAAGTATTGGAAGAATTGATATTCAAAATGATATTGCCCACCACTAGTACTAGTAGTAGGGTCCTGCTTATTTTCATCTTATGTAATATCAGTATTTAATCATTTGGCCAACTAGAGTTGGTAATGTATAGCTGACCTTACACAGTATACAAATATAATAATGTCTAATGTTCCACCTCACTAAATTGTGGGGCTTAATTTTTTTGTTCGTATTCATAGCCTCAATTTAATGCTTTGCGAGTTATCCCCTGATCAATATTCGTATTCATAGCCTCAATTTAATGCTTTGCGAGTTATCCCCTAATCACTATTCGTATTCATAGCCTCAACTTAATGCTTTGCGAGTTATCCCCTGATGAATAAAATACAATAATGGAACAGATCTAAATGCTTTCTTTGTGATGCAAACGAAGCAAATCCTCTAGAAGCATCCAAGATGATGTCATACAACCAATGTTTGAGTATGGCTGTTACTGGAATGTTAGCAGCCCCACCCTGAAAACTAGCAATGGGACTGGTGGCTCCACCCATAGCTGAGTATGGTATTGCATGAAATGGTCCTCTGGCCAACTAAATGTGTGTGAATGATTTTATACAGAATACAGATATGACTACGATTAACGATGCAGCTCACTAAGCTGTGAGTTTAGTTCTTTGTGAGTTAACACCTGATGAATAAAATTAAAATGAAATAATGGAATAGATCTAAATGCTTTCTTTGTGATGCAAACAGAGCGAATCCTATAGAAGCAACCAAGATAATGTCATACACCCAATGTTTAAGTACGGCTACTGTTGGAATGCTAGCAGCCACAGCCTGAAAACTGGCCTAGGCATTGAAGGCTCAGCCTGGAACTGAGTATGGGATTAAATAAAATAGCCTTCTGGGATAATAACAATGTGCTGACCCATATGTGGGCCTTGTCTAAAGCTGTTTACCTCTAAATAACATAATTATTAATAACTGATTATTCATACTATTGCTCATATGTCATGTATAAGACAAACAACAGAAGTAAACACTTCAGGGTTGGATATTTCCTTTGCATTATTAATGAATCTGAACAAAATATTTGAAGAAAAATGTGGATGAATAAAACATCAGTGTGACATGTTAAAATCTTTCATTAAAATACTTCAAATGTGGATTTCTTCTCTGATGCTAAGCCCAACACACAGTCTAATACTGGCCTTCTTTCTAATAGCTATATAAGTACTAAATCTACATGACACACCAGGCATCACATTACTGACATAAATAAGTACAAATGGAGCTCGCACAAGTCGGATAATATCATTGAAAATGACTTAAAATTTTTACAATATGACACTGATATTTGGATTTGACCTAATTTGTGGAATATAATTTTTCCATCCATACAGATGATTTGTTTAAATGTATGAACAATGGACATATCTGTGAGGGATGTCTTATCTTGTCTTAATCTACAAACCACACAATGAATGTAATTTATGCATGTGCTGGTATTTCACTTTGAAATGCATCTTTGGTTTGATTGCAGCTTTCCATATACTCCTGTCCATAATTATGTGAACCATTTATAAACCAACAATTAAAATGGCCAAGCTTGCATGGAATAAGATGTCACTTGTTTGAGTGGTGTTTACATAGTACTACGACAAGTATTTTTTAAACAGATGTATTTTTACCTGGGATTTAAAGTATTCCAATGACGTGATATTGCGTAGAGATACAGGCAAGGAATTCCAAGATATGCGGCCCGCATTTGTGTATGCCTAGTCACATTGTGAACTCCACTGAGTTTTTTGGGTTTTTTTGGCCAGTGAGTCATTTCATGAAGTTAATTCCCTTAAATCCTTTAAGGTTTGTGACACCTATTAGAAAGGCAAATCACTCATTGTGTACAAGCCAATTAATCTGCTAATATAATTATAAAACCCCCTTTTGGGGGGGGGGGCCTGCCAGCCAGTGTCAGAGTGTAGAAATGTGTAAAATGACCTGTGATCTAAATATAGCATCCACTTTTAAAGTTTCAGGTACAGTTTGAGCCTTCTGGATACAAAAATGAAATGTGTAGGCCTATGTATTCGCACGCGGTCAAAACCAGCCAAATGAAACNGTTTGTGACACCTATTAGAAAGGCAAATCACTCATTGTGTACAAGCCAATTAATCTGCTAATATATAAAATCCCCCTTTTTTTGGGCCCTGCTAGCCAGTGTCAGAGTGTAGAAATGTGTAAAATGACCTGTGATCTAAATATAGCATCCACTTTTAAAGTTTCAGGTACAGTTTGAGCCTTCTGGATACAAAAATGAAATGTGTAGGCCTATGTATTCGCACGCGGTCAAAACCAGCCAAATGAAACATTGGGGACCAAATCAGAATTTGAAGTGATCTTTTTCAAAAGATATTTGTGAAAAATTTTGGGCGTTGACCCCCCTGTTTCTTCCCGTTAAAAGATCGGGCAAAAGAAGTACTTTAACCTCCATGAAAGAAATTTCCCCAAATCACAGTGGTATATTATGTAGAATAATACAAAATGTTAATAGGGCCAAAAGAAGAAAAAAACAATAGGTGTCAAAGACCTTAACTAGCAGCTAGTACCTGGCATGTTTCCACTTAGAAACACAATGTTTACATCATGGTGGTCGAGCGCCGAGCGGGGTCATCTAGGTTATCTGGACAGTCTTTTAAACTTTCTCTCCCCCTGTTCTCAGATTTAAAAACTCGAATAGCAGAAAACGGCCAATAGGCCTTTTCACCCAGAATGTGGTTCGAGAGTTACCTGTCTTTACATTTGAGGAAAATGACCCATTGAGGCCTATGTCGCTTATTTACTGCAACAGATTATTGGTGTGATAAGTTAGAAAGCATATGGTTACAAAGGCCTAATTGGTCAAACAAAAAAAAAATTGGATTATCAGAGTCATTAATAACAAAGTATAACATCTGTCCAAATACTCGTATAGCATGAAACCACACCTGAAAAGTGGTAAACTTCGTTCCTAAATTCGTAAACAAAAAAATATTTTCCATGATGTGTTTCCCAATGGCTTCAGCGGATTTGATTTGTGCAGGCCTGTGGTCTGCAAAAAAAGAAAAAGGCCAAAGTTTTAACACCTTTTCATCTAAATTAGAATTGTGGACAATCTAAATGATGGACCTCCCTTGAAAACCGTATATAATTTGAGCACAGTGTTGGCACCAGACCTGCACACTAGCCTCGGCCATCTCGGAATATTCCTGTGGTTCGAGGACAAAATTGTATTAAATGGCTCTAAGAGGCTTTTACAATTTGGCTCCTGCAGCCATAATGTGTGTATCGTCATTCTGTGGACATAATATGTGTTTGGTTAAGTCTTAGTTTTTCAAATAAGAAATTCACCAGTGTGATGTTTGTGAAGGTGTGATAGATGAATGTGTCTCCTTCTCTGCAAAGGGG
>JAWQUT010000116.1:1813643-1826427 GCA_033807755.1 Ellobium chinense | reverse complement strand
CTTATCCAGAGACTGTAATGCACATGACTTGGTTTGCAACTTATCCCCATGAGTGCACTGGATTTCTATACAAAATTGCACATCAAAGTGCTGAATGGTGCATTCTTCTCCCTCAAGGGTGATGATCTTAGAACAAGTGTCATTAGCTATAACACCTGTTGTTCGTCACCAGATTTCACCCATGTCTGTTAGACACCTTTATGCGTGATCCTATGAAGGCTTTCTTTTATTTTTTGTCTTGATGCAGAAGTATCTGAAACTATCAACACCCTTTGGTGTTAAATGGAATAACTATTTATCTAGACAGGAAATCGGGAAACGCCTTCATAGGATCATGTATAAAGGTGTCTAAGAGACGTGGGTGAAATCTGGTGTCAGACAACTAGTGCCATCACAAATGACAGTTGTCCTAAAATTGTCACCCTCGAGAGAGAGAAAAATGCACTACTCAGCACTTTGGTGTGCACGTTTGCATTGTAATCCACTGAGTTCATAGTGATAATTTGCACACCCTGTTATGCGCATTACCTCTGGAAAAGGGTAGTACCTTGTTTGTATGGCACCGAAAATAACTGGTGAACGCTTCTTACACATTAATTTTGCGCACCGCACCTCAAAGCGCAGCACGTGAACAGGAAGTTGAGAGCAGAGTTGATGCTGTTTGTCTTGACTTTTCATACATCATGTTAAGGTAGAAGCCACTGATTAGGGTAGTGTTAAGCATAGGTAACTAGAAGGGTTTTTTTACCGTGACCATGCGCCTCCAGTTTTATAACACAAGTACGTTACTAAGACTGCTCAGCGCCGAGCTTTTATGAAAACACTAATAATTTAGTATTGCCGGCTAATATTGGTAAACCCTTCTCTAGTACTACCAGTAACCGGCTCGTGCCAGTAATCGCCGTCATCCGTTTACAATTAGACTAGATTAGTTTCTCCTGAAATTTACAGTGGTTTTCCCTGGATTACAATAGCAGACGGTGTTTCATGTGTTTTTCCACCAGGATAATTCACAATGGTGGAAAGAAAAATTATTTAAGAGGTTTGTACAATCATTTTACTGAGACTACGTTGTCCATTCTTGGTCATTGAAAGTGGTGACGCAGCAACGAGTTCGCATGATTCCTTGCTTTGTGAAATGAAAAAGGCAACAATAATTGATAAACATATCTTGTAAACTGAACTGTAGAGTGAAAAAATCCGACTTTCGTTGAAGTTTATACAACATCAGTGTTGGTACATTTGTGAAGGAAATGACTTTCTTCGTGGGGAAAAAATTGAGAATGATGAACATTTTCTAACATTGATGAAGCAGCAGGGCGCATAGAATGTGTTGCCACTTCAGTCATGTGCTTTTCCCCAATAGCGAGACGCGATTTTTTCCCCAACATTTCCCCACACACGATGTGGAAACAAGAAAAAAATCCAGCAAGTTAGATGTTAAAACAGAACAAAACCCTGCATTTTATCGCACTTGATCCGACATTTCACAGTTTTCTCGTCAGTTTGTGAGAAACGATTTTCGTGACGTTGTTTTACCCTATGGTACGGGAAAAATCTTTACCAGTGGCAACATCACCATATCTTCATTCAACATTCTCCGTACGAGCAGTATAGTAGTTAATGCCAGCCTTTTATCCTATATGATTCATGCGACAAATATGTCAAAGATATGCCAGGATATCATTCTGGAGTACCTCATATCAAAGCTCTCATGCGTTTCAAAATGACCATTCTGAATGATATTATTCATAAATTACTATAGACTATCTCACAATCCAACATTCCATTTTACTTCATAAATTATACACATGTTAATATAGATGCTGTCAGTACGAGCTGTGTCTGGGCTCCGGGACGGCTCCAGTTCCTAGAGGTGTAGTGATGCCCCTCCAAGCCACCTGCGGCACGCTGCAGAAGGAGCAACAAAGATATCTGAAGAGTATCAATTGTTACAGCGTCCTAATTGTCGCAGTTGTATGACCGTAGTAAGGGCAACCCCGTCCCGCATCGAGTCAGACCAGGCGCACAAGACATCGGCGTGGCAGTTGCTTCCGCCAGTGATACATTTTATAGTAACGGTAGTCGATACAAAATCTATTTGTTCCATCCGATTTCTTCACAAGAACATAATTATGGGCTCGAGTATGCGCCGGTGCACGTTTTGATTACCCCTAGGTCTGGACTCGACTTCTTTATTTACTGTCTCTTGTGCTTTGAAAGGTGAGGGGTGCAGTCTCAGCTGTATAGGTTTGTCGGATGTTTATTTTATTTCATGTTGGATCACCGCTGTCTGTCCTGGTTTATCGGTGAACATGTCTTGGAATTCTTCCAGCAGTTGTTTAACATTGCGTTTCATTTCATCTGCTACTTGTCTGAGATCTTGACGTATTCGAACGTCTCATGAGACTGCAAACTAGGAATTTCTACTTTCACGTTAATGTCCATTTCTTTTTTATCGCTGTCTCGCAGATTAATAACGGCAGTACATGCTGTCATGAATGTTGTATTTGTTTGGTCGGGTTGTTCCTGAGTTTCATACACTTCTTTATCATGTTGAAGTGGAAGATCTTGGGTTTGCCTCTAATCTTAATTTCATAATTGACCATAGAGGCTCGTTTGAGTACAGTATAAGGTTCAGACCAGTGCATGAGGAATTTGTTTTCAGACTTGGGCAATAGCGCAAAAACTTTATCTCCTGGCTCTAGTGTTCTTAGGTGTGCGCCTTTATCTTTGTATTGGTTATTTCTCTAGATGCTTCTTTGGGCGTTTTCCTGAGCGAGTTCGCATGATTCCTTGATTCTGTCATTTAGGTCCAGTACATAACGATATGAAGTTTTTACGTGTTCATTCTCGACTTTGCCTTTACACACTTCACTAATAATTTCCATCGGGCTTCACGGCGGTCGGCCGTACAGAAGTTCAAAGGGTGAGTATCCCGTAGATTCTGGAGGGATCTCGCAATACACGCAGGGGCGAAGGGTCCATATAATCAAATAATCATTGATTACCAGCCGAAAATGCCGCTGGTCGACCTTGGCCTTCGTGGCAAGTTAAACAAGAACACCGCCGAATCCTATTTATTTACTCTTTGTCAGGCCTACTCTTACTTTGACCTATATTCAGAACCTGATACCCCTCAGATTTTCTCTGCTCTAATCACTGATTAATAGTGATAAAGAAGAACCTGGACACCCCTACAGCAAAATATGGAGTGGCCTCACAAAAAAACTCAATAAAAGCAAGGAAATTTCACCGGTTAGTAAAGAGCTGCTAATCAAGGTCTTCGCTTGATTTGTGGCACCTTCACCTATTGCAGTTTAATTTGGTGCGGAACAATATAACATATTGGTAAAACAAGACACTGTTCTATAGCATTTAGTGAAATTCATTATTATCAAGGGCCTCTTCATTCGACAATAATTAACACTGTTGCTGACAAGTGACATGCCACCAGTCACAAGTTTACGACCACTTTTATTTTTCGCTCAGTTTAGAAATGAATCCACACTTACAGAAAGCCACATGAACAGTCTCACCACACACATATCTCCATTCATAAGCCCAGTGCTGGTGTTACCACGTTGCCTGTTTTATAGTGCAATGTAGCTGATTCCCAAAATCTTTGGTTGGGGAAGGCACCTTGGGGTAGAATTACTTTTTCATGAAGGAGGTTTCTGACTTTATGAAACATACAAACAAACTTATTAAATAAATTCTTCTTGGGAAATAACATGAATGACAAAACTTCTTGGAAAAGTAATTCAGTTGGCCCCCCTGTTCTCAAAACCGGCAAGGTTTGACGATGGCAATACGCATATAGGCCTACCCATTTGCAAAAAGGTGGGCTCGGCTTCATGGTGTAGACTGGGCCTGAAAATTACGTTTTCAATAAAATTAGTATCTTCTTGTTTTAGGTCTGGATATTTGGCTAGAGGTGGAAACGGGGGAGGGGGAGGGAGTCGCTGAGCATAGAGCGGTTTGTCCAAAGATGTTAGTCAGTCTGCTACCCAAGCAACCAAAGGTCATTCTTTTTAAAGCTTGACGGATTGCCACTCCCCTACGGTCTGGATGGGTTTTTCCTGCAAGGTCGTGTTCCCAATGTTTTGTTTATTAGCCTAGGCCTGCTAGGTCTAGCCTAACTGGACCTAAATTCTACAATTTTGGAGCCATTACACCTTGGTGAGTGATAGTATACTTTGTGCGATCCTGGCCCTGTAACTAATCTGTACTTTTTAGTGTCTTTTCAGCCAACCTGTTTCTAACTACTCAACCTTTTGTTGTAGCTTTTCAGGAATTGTGATGATGCCTACGAATTTTTCAAGTCCCTACTCTGTGTTACAGTATCATACTGTGAATATCAAATGTGACTCTACGAACGGATATTATAGCACTATCGACTAATACCGCATACGTGACTATAGGTGACAATCATGTTCAACTATGATTACCCTGTTGAGAAAGTCAGCCTTGGCCCCTGAATACACGAATAGCAGGGCTGAAACACATCGATCCCAGCTTGTCGGGTGTTTATATGACATCTTTTTCAACATTCCCTCTACCGTTCCATTGAATCGTTCCATAACCCCTTTCTTTGGAGGTGATACGGTGAGGTGAAGTTTGTTTGACGCCTATCATTCGGAGCGTTTCTTTCATGATGTCTGATATGAATTGGGCTCCTCTACCGGAGTGTATGGTCTTTGGAATCCCCACTCTGGAAAATAGACATAAGCGCTTCCGCGATTACTTCTGTAATTATGGACTTAAGTGGGATAGCTTCGCACCATCGGCTGGCGTAATCCACTAACGTAAGCAGATACCAGTTACCTTTCTCAGACTTCGGCAGCGGTCCTACGATATCTACGGCTACTCGGTCGAACGGTGTAGTAAGTAGTAGTAACCATGGGCATGTCCTGGATCGGTGCTTTAACTACTCGCCCCTTATGCGATTTCTTCTGGCAGGTATCGCATGTCTTTATGTAGTTCGTGATGTCCGAGTATATGTTTGGCCAAAAGAATTTGACAAGGTTCTTTTCTTGGCGCTCGTTGCACACTGATGACCCCCCCCTCCCCCCCCCAATGGAATCATGTGCAACTTTCATGATATTCATCCTATATTATTTAGTTGGGACTGTGATCTGAGTGTACGACATTTTCCTTTGTGTTGCATGCCGAATTAAAAGGTCATTCTTAATGCAATATAAATAATATGGTCGACCCTTTCTGTTTTTTCCCTCTGCTTTGGTAAAGAATTCTGCAAGGGTTGGATCTGCCTGTTGTTCCTGCCTAAGGGCCCGCACAGAGAGGCCACCGAATATGTTTCGGTGTATCGATGACATACTCACTCTGCGCCGATCTTTCCGAGGGTAGAACATAAAGGACACATAATTATTTTCAGCACACTTCTCAGTTCAAAAAGTCCCCAGTCCAGCCCTATGACGTCACACATCCGTGACGGCCCACTGGGGAGCACCACGGAACAGCGCTCTTTTTTACTACTTTGTTCACAGAACATCTTGTGAATCCACGGAACAGCGTCAATATCGTCCTTGTAATATCGGTGTAATAATCGAAGTGGCGGGCCTTCTGCGTTTTATACAGGCTTGGGACCGAGGGAAGTAAGAGAGAGAACTCTGAGTAAATCTGGTTAGCTAGATTAGCTAGTTAGCTAGATTAGCTAGTTAGATAGATGGTGTGATTTCAAACCGTTTTTTGTGGGGGGTTTATATATAGCTGTACCATCCTGCCATGGGCGCCAAATACCTTAGGTATTTCCCTGGAAATACCTGAATATTTTTGTCGTGTCTGAAAATGACAAGCATGAGAATATCAACTCGGTGAGCTAAACTCCTGCTGTGGAATCGACTAAGCAAATTTTTATCCAGTATGTGTATTCGAAGGCGTACTCAGTACAATTGACGCTGTTCCATGGATTTCGAAAGGGCGCTGTTCAGTAGTATTATTACGTCAGGGGCGCTGTTTCGTGGACCTCCGGCCCACTGACGGTGCACTCCGAGCAGCGGCTGTCGGTGAATAGAACGTCTTTGGTGAATAGTAATCAAAATTTCATTCCTATAAAATAAGCTGCCACCGATCCCGCAGATCGGCGCAGAGAGTAGACCGTGTCTCTGTGCGGTTGTAGAAATTGTATAGATTGATTCTTATAGCTTACGGCGCATAGTGGTTAGGTGACATAAATCGGCCGCCTTTATGTTCTCCCACTAAGTCGTTATGACCAGTGCTTTCCACATGAAAACAAACGCTGCGACTTCCCGGATCACGTGACCTTCCCAAGATTTAGAACGAGTCCATTGATTGACAGCAAACTATTCTGCCGTTTTATGACAAAAGGACGAAAGCGCCAAAGTAGGTCAAATTGAGTTATTTATAGCTTTGGAATCCCCAGATGATGACGCACATTTCTATCTGGGTCCCATCACGATAACTCAATAAATAACGAAGTTAGGGAGCCTTAAAATGACACTAAACGCCAGTGCTGTAACAATCAAGGATAAACACTTTTGCGATTTTCTCAAAACTCTCCCGATGGCGCTTTCTTCCTTTTGTCATAAAACGGCAGTATTGTCTCAGGCAGTGTTGTCTGCGCTTAGGGGCGGTGTTAGTTGCATCACTAGTCATCAGTCAACATGCGTCGAAGAGCCGGTCAAACAGCTGGCATATCGACGTGAAAATAGTTTGACACTCTTAAACTCTTATGCTGGCCAGAGATGACCACAGGAATAATTTGGAGAATACAGTGTACTTGTGAAATCTTTGGAAAGAAAGAACCGGTCTCCGCGATCAAAGAGAAAAGTGAAAAGGGCCGTAGCAATTAACATGGATATGCCATGTTGAGCATAGCAACAGTTATGAGACGGGGAGTGGTAGAGAGGGGATAGATGAGTGGGCACAAGTACAGGGGTGAAGCAAAGACGTTATATTCACAATGTCTTTGGGGTTGAGAGAGAGAGAGAAAGAGGGAATAGAAGGAATAAGAGAAAGTGAGAGCCTGAGTTGCTAAGGAGAAAAAGCGAGAAGGCAAGTAGTAAACAGGGCACAAAAGCATCTTGGCTTCTCTCACTCACTCATGCTCTCTCTCTCTCTCTCTCTCTCTCTCTCTCTTTCTCTCTCTCTATCTCTCTCTCTCTCTCTCACACACACACACACACACACACATACACGCACACACACACACACTCTCTCTCTCTCTCTCTCTCTTTCTCTCTATTAGCGTCTAGTTTTTTTTGTTCGTACCACCTGTTTTTTTACCTAGATTCTTATTCCACCACCCTATTGCTCCTTGCCTTATTCCCCCCCCCCCCNCCCCTCTTTCTCTTCATCCCTGGAATTGTGCCCACCCAACCCATACTATGATCTATCTCATTCCCCTCACTGATAGTGGAGACCGATTGACCGATTCAATTTTTCAAAACTACAAAAGTTTTCACGGGTATTCTATAAAAATGCTCCTGTAGTCATCTCTGACCAAAATAAGGTCAAACTTAATTTTCGATGCACCCCGTTTTTGAACTGCTCTTGTAAGTCTTTTGACTGAGTTATGACTAGTGACACAACTAGTGCCGCTCCTAAGCACAGAAAATTTGACTGTGGCGGCGTCTAAATTATCTGAGGGTGTTCCTCAAGCAAATAATAATTTTATATTGTCAGAATCTTAGGCCAGTGAGAACTCACTAAACCACACAGCAGACAACAATACAAAGGCAGTGCAAAAAGTGGTCAGGCAGATGTTCCTTTTTCTCAAATATTATTTTATCCTCCCTTTTGTAAGGTTAAAGCACTGCAATCAAAGTCAGGCAGTTGTTCACACAGTTTAACAAAAGACTTTTCTCAACGATACATGAAAAAAAAAAAAGCATAACATTTAGAGCCAACGAAAGTTATTGCATGTGGATAATTCTCTTTGCATAATGACTACTAACTTGCCTCTCGCTTTCTGACGTCAAGCCTTATTCCCGCGCTGACCGGACGACCAGTCATGGCGGCCCGCAGGGTGTGAAAATCCCGACTTTCAAGCTGCATTTTCTCGGAAGCGCTTGGGCGAAGGAAACGGGTCAGGTTTTAAGTTTCAAAGGTTTCATTAGACCATAGGCCACCATAATGCATACAATACAATATTACATGTCTACAATCCATTGTCAAGACATAAACCGTGTTCCTCATGCACACTATTGCCACTCATCTACCACTTTCTCATCCAGCTGACATCCAGACTTTNCATTTCTTGCCAGAGGGTGCCCATTTTGGCTCAAATTTCTGAATTATATTTCTTCAATATTCCGAAACATAAATTACTCAGTCTGCGTATGTCTTCACCCTATTCACTTTTAAAGTATTTTATTAATCTATACATATTTGGTTTAACTTTTAAATACCCCGGGAGTAGTTTTGTCCTAAATTCCTTAAACCGTGGACATACTATCAGACAAGACAATGGAACGCATCCTCGATATCATTACATAAGCTATATTTTCTATTCATATGGTCTACTTTAGGTCTCTCCCACCTCCCACCCAACTTATACTAGGATCTATCTCATTCCCCTTACTGATAGTGAGGACCGATTGACCGATTCAATTTTTCAAAACTACAAAAGTTTTCACGGGTATTCTGGATGGTCTACCGATAGGCTTATTAGGGTGAGCTGTCTGATACTACTCTGCATTCTCTATAAGGGTTTGCTTGGACGTGGGCTTTCTCTCTTTTAGATGAGCTACCAAGTCTGGGTGACAAGCAGTATATACTTGATCCTTTAAGATAAGATCATACAATGCATCATAGTCTTTATCTCCTATATCGGCTAACTCGACCCAACGGTCTAGGTTTTGTTTCAGTCTATTGATAAATCTTGTAAAGTTTTCATTGTCTTCAGGCTTACATCTACGGAAGCGATTCCTAAAACCATTCAGTGAATTGAACCGTTTTAAAATGCCTCCTTCAATTTGTCGTATTGTTTTGCGTCTTCAGGGTCAAGTGCTGGTCCTGTTAAGAGGTTGGCTAAACAAGCACCCCCTTCTTTGTTTTTCCGACCTATCACGTTCGCATTTATTTCGAAACGTGTTAAATATGCATGTAAACTATCCGTTTTAGGGCTTAGGAGTCCTAGAGTTGTCAGTAGTATTAATATTCATTGAACTGTTCAAGTTCTCTTGCTGCCTCGCTTGCAGCTCAAGCTGTGTACGAATTTGTTCTTTCTCGCTGTCGGCTTTAATTTCCGCCAACCTGATTCTTTCATTTCGGCTTCTAACTTTCTAACAGCGCGTTCCGCTTCCCGTTCATCTCTCTTTATATTCTTTCTCTTTATCTCCAATCTTTTTCTCTCTCTCTCTCCTCTTTAATTCTTTCTTGACACCATTTCCATCTGTCTTCTTGCGGAATCTGAAATTCCTGCGCTAATTTTATGTAACTCTGCAATTGCTCCTCCATACTTATCACTTATTGATAACAGTTGTATGTGTATGAAGTGTTGTGAATAACGAGTCGCCCCTTAAGTTGGGCAAGTTATTACGTACTTAATATGTCTCTTTAAGTTGTGGGTTGCTTTGTTTTTCTATTGCTAGACGATCGCGACGTTCACTCCGCGTTACGCTCCACGTTCATAAAGACGCGCTCTCAGCACTCTTTTCCCGTGCGCTGATTAGTATGCCTACCAACCACGCCTAAAATTTATTGTCTCGCGGCTTTCTGCCTACAGTGTAAGACATTCAACTCAAGCTTCCTTCAAAGGCGTATCCTCTCAAGACGTTAATGTATAATTAACTGTACTCAATATTTTATTAACTCGCGCGCATATTAATCGTATGCACAATAAAGTCCTGTAAATGTCTCTCGCGGATCCTCGACCCTGTTCAACATTATCGCTAGCAATGTATCTTCAAGCCAAGGGGTAGCGAACCTCACAAGACCTCAATTTATTGATTCAAGCCCAGAGGTAGCGCACCTCGCAAAACCTCAATCTTATTATATAATATCCTACTTCTCATAAAAATCGTGGTAGTTTTATGATCATCATAATATCATCATCCGACAGTATCACGCACGTGTCACGCTTGTGCGTAAATGGCAATTTCAACTATACTCCAAGAAGGCACTGTCTTCACTTACCTCACTTCTTAACTCCGTTTGTGACAGTACAGACACACTGAGAAAATAGACAGATTTAAAAGGGGAGAAGACATAGAGAACTTACTAATTAATATTGGAGAAACGACGGTAGTGAAACTAGAGTATGATGTTAAGGATGGGTTCGGGAAGGAGTAGTGGGGAAATGGGAGGGGAGTGGGAAAGAATTATCAGCTTCTGTTCTTTTGTCTCAGGTACACATCACAAATTCTGTATGTGATTCAAAGAAAACATGTGTGAGGGAAACGAGAAGGTGAGAGAGGAGACAGAGACAGGCAGAGCCAGGAAGAGGCGAAATCAGATGGGAAAACCAGGGAGAGAGAGAAAGTATTAGAGAGAGAGGGAGGGAAAGAGAGAGAGAGAGAGAGAGAGAGAGAGAGAGAGAGAGAGAGAGAGTGTGTGTGTGTGTGTCTGTCTGTCTGTCTGTCTGTCTGTCTGTCTGTCTGTCTGTCTGTGTGTGTGCGCGCGCGCGCGCGAGCCTGGTAAGAATTGTACGACCCCATTGCACCCAGGGTCTCTGAAAGTAGGCCAAGTCATTGGCCTGCCGGCACTTGGTGATCCTAAGTGGGGATAAGCTACGACTCCACGCACCCCCCCCCCCCNCCCCAACCAAATCAACGCTGTCCGAGGCAGGGGCGTAGCGTCCATGTAATCTATGAATCTGAGATTACCAGTTCATAATAGCCATTTTACATTCATTATATAGTTTCCATCTAATACAATTTTACTAATGCTAAGTGCTTTTTAAAGTGTTCAAATTCCTTCATCGTTTTACATGTATTACACTTGCGTACCATTTACAAGCGTTGGCGTACAATCTTGTCAACACTACTTAAGTTTTTTGCGGTACTAATCTGTGACCCGGTGTAAAGGAATAGAATTACCCCCGGTATGAAGTTACCCCCCGGTAATTTGATACCGGTATAAGATTACCGGGGGGGTAATCTGAGACCGGTATCAAGCTACCCCCCCTGGTATGATATTACCCCCCTATAAAAAGTTGTTATTTGTGTTTATATAGTTACTTATTTTATACACCTTTTCTTTGCACGCACCCACATGTGCTAAAAAGACAGGATTGACATATTTTTTGGCTTCTAAAATCGGTAGAGGAGGATTATGTTATTGTTGGTTTGGCTGGCAGTTTGTTCTAATTATATATCAGCTTTCTCTTCTTTATTTCTTCTCCAAGCAGTCGTTGGAGTGAATATCAGCTATCTCTACCTTATTTCTTTGTAAAGATAGCTGATGTTTACTCGAAGCAGTCGATAGAGTAAGCCTAGACTAGACTCCTTTTCGCAGTCCCTGTCACAATATGTAGATAGTTCAAGTTCAAGTTCAAGTTGAGTTTATTAGGCATTATGCCAATTCACAAAATTGTCAACAATTACACTAACAATAATACACTCTTGGTTTACATAGTCTCATGATCTCATTTCTACACTTGCTATCACTCACTTGCCCGTTGCTTGCATGCGGTTGTTGCGTTCTCGCCTTTCTTTCTCTCGCTGTGTCGCTCGGTCTCTCTTTCACTCACACAACCACCTCCTTACCAACAACAACAAAAAAAAAACTTATCACTCACACACACACACACACACACGCGCGCGCGCGCGCGCATTTTCGCCATGGAGCTAGTGTCTCGGGTCAGAGGTGAACTTGGGTTCCAGTCCCCGTATACCACTAATGGTACACGTAGGTTGTGCTCCCGTTCCTTGAGCGGAGACACCCATCCCCCCGCGAAGCGCACGTTCTCTCATACCCACATATATCACATTTCCATAAGTGGCAATTTCATTCATCACTTAAAATAATTCATATCAACTTCATTTCCATCCTCTGTACAATGACACTTTCTTGCCATAACACACGCCAAGAGATGTTACATGCCCTCTCGGTATGTTTTTAAAATATTAAAGCACAGTAACGATAATTTAAATACCTTATTTTCATCTTCGCTTTGGAACATATTTATAAAACGTAACATATTTGGTTTTTATTTTAAGAAGACTAGGTAGATACTTATGCTGAGTATGTCTAAAGCGATGACACTTTACTAAACAATGATATTCATCTTCTATTTCTTTGCATAGTTCACATTTTCTGTTGGCCACATCCACTTTTGGGATGGCCCATCGCCCTCGCTCTATAAAGAAATTATGTGATCCCAATCTGATTTTCGTCAATGCTGTTCTTAATGAACTGTCAGAAATTAAATTTAAGTATCTTTCATATTTAAATTCTGTCTTAATATGTTTATAGAGTCTGTTATGGGATGTCTCGTCCACTTGACTTCTCCACTTCTGTTTATAGCAATCACAAATGCGCTCCCTCAATTCGCTTATGAAAAGATCATAGTTTCTACTTTTTGGTTAACCCATATATATCCAAAACCATATCTACCGAGTAACTCTCTAATCAGTGTTACCCAGTTGCCCACCATCTTATCATTTTCTGCTTGATCCCATAATGCTTCGTATATTTGTTTTACTAGTACAGGCACCCTATGGTCTTGTTTAATTATTTTCAACCAATACTTTATTATTCTTATCTGTCGTTCCACGAACAGAGGGTACACTCCTAACTCTCCGTATACATAACAATTTGGGACACTTCGCCTTACTTGTAGAACTTCTTTTAAAAA
>JAWQUT010000116.1:1771173-1783893 GCA_033807755.1 Ellobium chinense | reverse complement strand
TCGGGGCTGGCACTTATTCTACCGTAGCAGCTAGTGCAGAAGAGTAAAAGTTCGGGGCTGGCACTTATTCTACCGTAGCAGCTAGTGCAGAAGAGTAAAAGTTCGGGGCTGGTACTTATTCTACCGTAGCAGCTAGTGCAGAAGAGTAAAAGTGCGGGGCTGGCACTTATTCTACCGTAGCAGCTAGTGCAGAAGAGTAAAAGTGAGAAATGGTGCTACCGTAACATCACAGCTTAATCGTAGCCGGAATTAAATTTCACTGTGGTTGTGAGAACATTCCGATGAGTAAGACAAATTTCACTATTTCCTTGAGTCAGTGATGTATTAAAAATTTTATATGCAAATTTTTTAGCTCTCTCTCAGGACAGCACCGCTATGGTAATGATACAGTTCATTTCGCCTCATACCGGTCATCGAATCAGCTGACTCAGATAGGTTTGCTGGGCACGGTCCATGTTCGATGCATCAAAGACATGCCATTTTGCGCTTGAAAATGTAGCAGGGAAATCTTGCTTATATAAATATCATAGTTTCGCATTTTTATTTTTTGTCTTATACCAAAAGACCATTTTTGTAGCATCGATTGATGGCACAAAGCATATCAGTTTCACGACCAGAACCATGCTGTACCACCTCTGAGTGACCATCGCTTCGTCATTTTCAATGCGGTCGCTTTGCGTGACATTGCCAATAATTTCACAATGTAAAATGGCGGCTGTGGGTCATAGTATTAATTTATTAGTAGTTGTAGTAGTAGTAGTAGCAATAGTAGTAGTAGTATTGTTATTATCATTATTATTATAATTATTAATTTATTATTATTGATTCACTATTATTATAATTATTAATTTATTATTATTATTATTAATTCATTATTATTATTATCATTTTTAAAAATTATTATTACTATTATCATAGTATTAATTTAATAGTGGTAGTAGTAGTAGACGACAATAAAATTTGGAGGGAAAGAGAAAAATATTGCATGCAATCAAGTTCACTATAATAATAATGCTAAATACCAATGTTTTTTTAACTAAAGAAAATGTAATACTGTTATCAGCGCCGGTTCAAAACCGTGAACATAATGATTGATATCAAATTTGCATTTTTTAAACTTATTCACTTCGCGGTGAAAAGGGTTTGGCATGCCCACTGACCGCTGTTATTTCATAGTGGCTATTTCCTGTATATAAACTGTTGTTGAAAATTTATGAACATTCAGAAGAATTTTTCTGATAAGGTTATCTCATTATATTTGGAAAGTTTGCTTGAAGAAGAATACCAAAAAAATGCGGGTCTTTTTTTTTTTGTTTTGTTTTTCAAACAACGATACATGATCTAAAAACAATTTCACTGACAGTTACCAACCAATGTGACGATAGATGCCAATATCTAGTAATGTTGAAGAAAATACGAGTAATATCAAACAGTTTATGTATCTGTCTACTGTTACAATAAACTTAATGTAAATTAGTCCAAGAATATACCGTGAGAATTTGACGTAGGCATGTTATAGAAAAAGTATTTGCCACAATGCTACATGTTCATAGCAATAGGGCCATGCTTTACATGAGTTTTTACTACCCACTTTTACCCACTTCTGGGACACACGTGTCTGATTCAGATGGTGATTTCTTTCAGTCTGATGAATGTAACAACAAGCGATTGCAACGTTATGGTATTTTACTTGGTTGCTTTACAAGCAATATCACTTAGGTTCTTGTTGAGAGTAATGTGTTTCGCTCTAGTCTTGTGTCATATATATATATATATACAAAAGACCACTCTAAGTTGTGCATGCATGGATCATCCATCATCGTCAGTCACAACTTCAACAGTCATGGCTTCCGGGTTTTTTTTTTCTTTTTTCATTGTCGGATGAATATGATTGACCGAAAATGCCTGTTATAGTGGCCCTTATTTGCTGATGCATCTTCTATTTTTGGAAGCGAGATTTTATGTTGCAATCACACTATTGTTTACATTTATATTTTTCGTATTGTTCTATATGTTCGTATTATGAATGATTTCATCCCAAAGTGTTTTGGTTGCACTTCAGGTGGCTTTAAAGGTATACTATACACCGTAGATAGGGCAACCTCGTTCTGTAGTGTGTTTAATCATTCTAGTATCAAGGTGTCATAGCTAAGTCTGGCTGATTTCATGCGAGCTACTACGTAACTTGTCGACTATTTCTGTTTGTGCTTTCCTTTTCTTTGCTTAAGTTTACAAAAGCCTTATCCGATTTCCCTCTTGGAGCTAATAAACCATTTTCCTCACTTTCACTTACAAGAAATTCCACAAACTCTATGCAGATTTCAGTGAGCTCATTAAAAATGATGTTTAAAATATAGGTCTTTCAATTCGTTTTCTAGCTGTGAACCGATACATCGAAAGGCGTAAACAAGTTAACTAGTTTCCTTGCCGAAAAGTGCTCCGCACAGAATGCCGTACCGAAACCGAAGTAAATGACTCAAACTTCAGGTTTAGTTCACGAAATCAGGAGAGAATAGTAACTAATTCGCAGACAGGTTTACAAATCTAGGGCCCATTCTCTACAATCTATCCAAAGGACAGACTTTTTTTATTGTCTTCCTAAAGCATATTATTAAACTCTATTTCATCCAGTTAAATGTCTGTAACTCTGGAGGACAGTATTGTATAGTATACAGAGTGCTGGCATCACTGAATATAGAGTGCAGTACAAATAACAGTTGGCAGGGACAGGATAGTGCAGGATCGAATAGGCAGTACCGGTATTAATACCGAATGTTTAGGAAAGATTTTGGATCTAAATTTGTTTTTTTCCAGAGAAATGATGCTTCAGTCTAGAACTAAAACCAAAATGAACTCAAGATTTGATGCTAACTTTTGAATCATCACAGTGATAGGCAGACTGCTTATTACAGAGATAGGCAATTTGCAAGCTAGACTAGTTTAATTCTTGCTGCGACCCAGTACATTCATCCACTGTCACAGACTAAATAAGACACAAAATCTTTGGTTGAAAAACAGCAGTAAAGTTTGGCATTATTTTTTGTGTGTGTTGTTTGTTAGTTTTCCCCTCTCATTAATAATTCACTCAAATGAGATAGGCGAACAGACTGAGACAAAATCCGTTTCTCAGTGATCCACAAATCGTTTCCAATTCCCTTCGTAAGACAACGCCTTATTTCATTGCTAATGTCATTGCTTGGGTTAAGAAGGTCGAGCAGATCATGGACGCTGACCCTCACAAAATGAAGATGGTTTTCATAGACCAATTTCACTCTGACAGGACAACCCCACCGTTTGTTGTTTTAGCCATCTTGCTCCTTAAGAACTTACCCTCTCTTGCCAATCATTTGCCTTAAGGCCATACAATAGACACTTCTTTCTAAATGATCTATGGTTTCACCGTCCCTATTATCTTTCCCCACCCGTTCTTATATCGCTCTTTGTTGCCCTCTCTTTCTCTGCCTGCTGGCAGTTGTTCCATTGGCGTGTTCTTTAGTTACCAGCACAGATTCTGTGGGTCTGCAGACTGTGCGACAGAATGCTTGTGAACGTGGTTTAAATTGTTAATACTTTGTTTCACTGTTATTTTTCAAATGGACTTTGCACTTGTTCTTCTGTATGCTGGTATTTTCATTATGCGGCAGCTGTGGTTTTTGTTTGTTTGTTTGTTTGTTTTCACCTATACGTATTGCTTACTTTCGTTCATAGCAAGTCCTATCTGGTCACCATCACGATGGCAATGCTGAAGCATTTATGTCTACCCTACAAACAATTCATGCTTTGATATTCAGCTTTGCTTAATCTTTTGCATCGCTACAACAGTCGTTGAGATGGGGATTCTGTGTAGGAGATTGACATCACTATTGCACACAGCCTGGATTAGCTTTGTGACTCTATGCTCCGAATCTGATTGAGTGTGGATTTACAATTCCTGTGGCCGCATGCAAAATCCATACATTAGTTAACGTTTTACGTTAACGATAGTAAACGCTATTAATGTTTTGGAAGTTTTTCGTTCCTACAGCAGTACGTTAACTAACGTAAGAATAATGCATATTGTGAGCAATCGGGAAATATGCCGGGGTGGCGTGTGAATGTTATGAGACATTATATTCAGGTAGTAAGTATTTGAGAATTAAATTGCTGTGAAGTTAACGTCTCTGTCTTGTTATGGTAGCACGTCCAGACTTGCACAGGAAATTTTCTAGTGTAGGTGTTTTCGGCATTTTCTCTCAGAATTGATCGTTCAGAGTAATTTTGTAAAATACCTGGTGACACACTTCCCTAATAAGGGTAACATCTGAAACTTATCAGTTTGGACTCAAATTCATCCCCATTAATGAGATTACTAAAAAGGGAATGTACCTTGCCACCCGGTTACAATATTACCACTGGACATCAGCAACCGTTCGGCCACGCTGCTTCACACGTCCATGCTCTTTCAGTGATAATGGCGAAGAGTTCTGACGACTTAAATGGCCACCTAGAAATGCGCCCTCAGCGTGCTTGATAGCCGACAACGTAAGCGCCAGGCTAGATTAGGTATTTTGCTCAAAAACCACTTTCATTTTGAGTCTGGTGAACATTACAAGAATTCATCATCATTACGAATACTGGGGTATACATATACATATATTATATATGATCATTGGTCGCTCTACCACTGTTGTTGTTATTTTTCCTCTTCGTGGTGAATAGCGTGTAGAAAGTTTGTGTTATTGAGAGTCATTCTCTTAATGAAGTTTTTACTGAGAATGACACTCTCAACAGAAACTTCGTAATCATTCTCTATGACTTGATTGGGCAGTATTTGCTTCAGACCACGCGGTAGCCAAGGTAGACATAGCTGGGTAGAATAGATCCCACCGTTATAAAGGCAACGTTTATTTGGTCTCTGCGGATACGCAAAGCGGTGGTCCTTTAATTCTGTGGGCGGTACCTCGGAGATTCTAAGCAACAGATGTATCAGTCTCTAAGCAAACCGAGATGGCTGCCTTGATGCAGAAGAGCTAGATAAAGGTGCGTTGATTTCAGGTGGTGTTTGCTACAATTATACTGTATCTTTATCTCATATATTAGCTTACATTCAACGTTTATTCTTACCACATCTTCCTCCGACAGAAGACCATGGCTAAACGGTTCCACTAACAAATTTAAAACCGTAGATGGTGGCCACCATTTGGCCGAGCTCTCACCTCAGGCCTACGCAAAAGAAGCCATTTATATTCCTAACAACTTCTAGTAGGTACTCAAACTTCCCCACCCCGATTAACGTGTAGCAACACAAAAAAAAGTACTCATGATGGCTAGCGGACACAGTACGCAGGACAACACTGGCCCATATATTGACGCGGATGACAAAGTGGCTATCGACTTGTCCGGACTGCGATGACGTTGATTTTACAATCAAAATAATAATCAAGATCTCACAAAGTGTTCAAATCATCTGCTATTGATCTAGATCTTCTGCACTAACTAATCTGAGACAGATCGGCAAGCCATAAATCTGTTTATCATCATGCTCTTCAGAGCCTAATTTTGTTTTAAGCGCCAAATTGGGCGAAATCGAGTGATCATAAGGTGGGGATTCTTGGCATCTCATACAAACTTTTCATCATATTTTATATAATCAACTAATATCTACATGATGTGCAAACTTCAATACCATTTTTCTCATTAAAGTTGGGGGGCACTTAAGACAATTATGCTATCAATGGGCGATAACTGGACTCTATGAGCACCTTTATAGCAGTTCTGATGGTCTCGTTTTCCTCTTTGCTGTAATTCTGAGGTAAATACGCTCAGAGTATTCCAGTTTGTTCAGTCCTGGGTAAGCGAGTACCTTATCTTTAAACTGAACGCCTCCTGTTAATCGTGCATACCAAGAACCATATTTGAAAACATGGTTATCGCAAGCAATGGAAAGCATTTAATCTAATGTAAACTGCAAGCTGTGGTCTAGCACTTGATCTAATTGTAGGTATGAAACATCGATCTTTGTGAGAATGACCCCCTGGCGGTGCTTTTCTCCTAGCCTGGTAGATAGATTGATTGTTAACGTGCCTGCTCGCCTGAGTGCTTACTGGCTCTCTTCTTTCCTTGCTTGCTTGCTTGCTTGCTTGCTTGCTTGCTTGCTTTCTTGTTTGCTTGCTTGCTTGCTTCTTGTTTGCCTGCTTGCTGACAGTTTATTGGAGTATGGGTGTGATAAATCCGGCGTAACTTTTTGTGCACGTGACAGAGATGTGAGTGCACGCGCGCGCACACACACACACACACACACACACACACACACACACACACAAACACAAACACAAAGGCGGAATCTGTCCATTTCATCTCAAATGGTCGTATACACATTTTTCCATCAAAGCAGATGAAATCGTGTCTAATACATTAACATACATGTGAACCTTAAAATTGATCATTTGAATCGTATTTTCCCTGAGACCCACATTTTCCTTACTCGAGGTTACTGACTGGAAAATTAATAAATCTGTAACTATTCATAGTATTCATACTGCGATGAATTAATCGAACACATCGCAACCCGCTTCTTGAGCAGTATTCTGGGGATACGAAATAAAGACACAGTGTGGGACATGGAGGTGGAGCTGTATTTCGAAAGTTTTAGCAAGCAAATTTAAATATAGGGAAGCCAGATAGACAGGCCTTGCGGGACGAAGTAGTTAAGTGCCTCACTAATAAGAAACCCCATGTTAAGTACGAATTTCACATGCATGGGTGTATTTTTATTTTATCACTTTGTTATATATACTGAACATTTATGATGAGTGTACACAGTTTACCTTTTGCATGCATATCACATAGGCAACATTATTATAGAGGTTTCACAGTCCATTTTTGTTTTAAAAATGTTCTAGATTAGTGATTTATAATCTACAGGACAACGTTTTCTATGGCATTTGGTATTTCCTCCCCAGAGTTGCCAGTGTAACCTCCTCGATACGCAAATTCCAATATTTTAGCCTCCTAAAATTTTACTTGTCCTCGAAGTTTTCTGTTAGATGTCCGGAAACCAAACTTACAAAACACTTGGCCTCCTGACTGATTGGGTGGTCTCCTTGGCATATTGTTACATATCCACGCTTCGCGACTGCTTAGTTTTTATATTTAATAACATCACAGTCAAAGCTGCTATTATATCGCTTTTACATAAAATTGAATAAAATGAAATCTATCAACAGAAACATCCGAGAAACTCCAAAAATTCCAAGCCATTTAAGCACCACCTCAACTTCCTAAGATCGCAGACACGATTCAGAGATCATCAATCAAAATGTCAGTTGCAGTCATAGGTCGCAGTCCATGCAATCAATCGATCATATGGATAAATAGTGGGAATATTACAAATCAGCATGTAGACAAGAATTCAGTTTGCCATGTTAAACTTTACAAGATAAAATGTGCAACGTTAAATTTCTTGATAAGAAACATCATCCCTCATTTGTTTTCAGGGTAAACTTGTGAATGGTATGACGAGGATAAAATGAGTGCAGTGACAATCATTTCCAGCTCAAAGTATCTTTTCTTTGCGATGTTTACATGAGTATCAAATTACGTGAGATTAGAGCTCCCAACGTGTAACTTGATCGAGAAAGCCAAGCCACTAGTGAAGCAAGAAAGTAAGTTCATGTATAATTGAAGGAGCGTCTTGTAGATCTAGACTAGCCGTCCTTCATCTAATAGTCTTGAATTGTTTCAGTTGGTGTTTGGACAATCACGGATCAAAGCAATTCAGTTTGATTAATGATTGCCGAATTGCATACAGATGAAATTGTCTGTTGTTCATGGGCCATTACAGTTGTTTCCAAATTACCATCCGATATTGCTTTCCTCTTATTCAAAATATCTGCGTTTCCTATAGTTTTCTCAAGATTGCAGGCCTTTGTATGTAGCGATGAATATTTCTCAGGGTGATGAAATTGGCTAAGACGATCTACTGCACCTTTTGTGTACTGATATTACCATGCATGTCCCGTCAGCGGGGAATCTACTTATTGATTACTGTAATATTTGCCCATTTATCTCTTTGCTTATTATTTCTTCATTTCTTGTCTGAAAATTGCACACTGATTTTTTTTCTTGTGGGGGGGGTGGGGGGTGGNGGGGGTGGGGGGGTTGAGCATAAGCACAATATTTCTTTTCCTATATGGATCTCTCTGCAGGTGTGTGGAGGACAGGTGTCTCATAGTGGCAGTTTCTTCGCTGATATTTTGCAAGCGCTATGTTCTCTGTTTCTTCTGAATATTAGGCTTCTTAGATCTGTAAATTTGGCTTCTGTGGATTTTAAGCGCATATATGTGACAACTCAACTGGCGTTTTAGACATGTAAATCTAGCCTCAGTGTATGTGGCAATGCTACTGGCCTCTTAGACCTGTAAATTTGGCGTTTGTGGATTTTGAGTGCGTGTTTGTTGCAATGCTACTCCACATTGTGTGATAACATTTGGTTTAAGCTGTCATTATTGATCTTGTGATCTCATTTCAGATAACCATTTTCTGCGCGACTTCAAATATCGACATACAACTTCTCAGGATGATACTGGGCCGTGATTCCCTCTTGTCATCGCCCGAATATTGAAAGAAAATTTTCGAAAAGTGCGATTCCAGCCCTGTTTGTACATTATAAAGGATGTGACAATCATTCCTGCTTCACCAAGTCTCGAGATAGCGACGGAAAAAAAAAGTGAATGCTACATTTACCAGAACTGTTGTTGCAAGGAGGTCAGTATTTCAAAAGAATCGTCGTAGACTCGTAGAGACATTGCTTTGCCACGTCGCACTGCTGTCTTCATGGTCCAGCCAATCATGACGTTTGTTACAAACTGTTGCAAAGCAGAGATTATGAAGCGACCAATCACATCCGGCAACATCAAGAATTCTCTAAAGCTATAACGGTCAACATAAACGGAGTCAGTCAATGACTTCAGTATGACCATTCAGAATAGTATCATGTCTTGCAACTCACTTTAACAGAGACGATAAGGCAAACGAAGACAATCAACAGTAGCAAAAGGGAGCAGACAAATCAAGTTTAAAGAAATAAAGGAGCAGAATACATGATGATCGGTTCACGGCTGAGTTTAAGGTTGAGACAGTTCATTCTGCCGACTGTTGTTGTGGGACTATTGTTCTGGGGCTACCAGGCTCACTTGCATGAGACGGTCAGGTCGCTCACCAAGGAAACGCTGTCCAACCAGTTGGGTGAGTTTTGAAATTCTACCCTTCTCCTCCTTTCTCCCCTATTTTGCTTTTCCAGACCGAAATTTGGCCAGTGCGTCATGTTATTTCCTTTGTCTGAGCAGCAGAGGCGTGTGGCAAAAATGCTGACGTCATTTAAGCTCCAGCCACTATAGACACCTCTATTTGACAATATAATATTCAGCTTTCAATTAATGTTCTGATTATTCAAATCCAAAGTTGAGTTTGAACCTGTAAGGCAAGTAACGTACTCGGCGTTTTTATTGCTTCAACGATTTTTTTTGACACAACTGCTGCCTACAGTGGAATAAAAAGATTCTTACCGACATGTTATCCCCCGTCCGCAGAGCGCTGGCTCTTGGCCATGCCAATAGAGCGTTTTTGAAGTAGAATATGGCCTCCACGAGAACAAAGTGTTAGAATTCGGACATTGCGTAATGTAACTGTTCGGAATGTCCAGAGCAGAGGCGATACATCATGGTCACAGACACTTGAAAGACAATTTTACTTAGATAATAGAGTATCCTAAGGTTTAACAAGGTCTGCAAGATTATTCAATTTTCCTTCAAAGAATAGAGCTTTGGTTCAAATTTCTAATTAGGAGAACAGGAATTAAAATGAGTACAAATTATTTGTATGCCCTGAGTTTCTCCGAAAGGGTAATGATCTTGAAACAACTGACAGCACCAGCTGTTCGACATTAGATTTTATCCAGACATCTTAAATACATTCATGCATGACCTATATGGCTTTTTCTATCATGATGCAGAGTTACAAGGAGCTTTCTAGACACTGTTGGTGAAATGAAGTAACTTTGCGTCTTGACTTTTTTAATGAGGCAAAGTAAATAGGAGAGTGCGTTCGTTTTGCATCCAATTCCTTCGCTCTCATCGAATTGCTGAGACAAAGATGATCTGATACAGGAATCACTGTGCCTGAATCCTTGGCTTTGTTTGAAGACAACGATATTGATAGCATTAAGTTATTCTCTTTCTTTAAGACAATAAGCAAGGATGACAGGATGACTGCATATTCGGGTTTACCCGTTGATATGGTGCTCGACGGTTTTACACGGCGTCATCAATGAAAGGAAAAACAGAATTTTAAATTTTTAAATCATCTGTAGAAAGAACGAAATGGGGGAAGCGACACAAACTTGCCCAAACATGATTAATGGAATATTGCCAATTCCGTTTACGACGCACATGTTGAAGAACACGCCAAAACCATAGCCGCAGGTGTCAGGTACGTGTTTCTGGGGGTCTTTATAGTTAGTAAGTGTCCGTCTGTCAGAAACATATCCTCAAAAGAGAGCAGAGAGATTATTTATAAATCAATAAATCAAGCTGCTTCCTTAGAACAAGGAAGTCTCAAAACATATTATAAAGACCAGAGCAAAGGGGTCAGTGTAATCTATAGATTACATCGTAGTGAAGTGAACCGATCCCTTTATTTTGAAGTTTCGGAATATTCAGCCATATTTATTGGAATAATCAAGTTTATTTCGAGTCTGACAAATAGCTCTGGGCGGGGATTCGATACTTCCAATACCTTTTCGATACCTTTCAATACTTTCGATACCTAATGCTACCACTAGGCCTTACTCTGCCAATCTGGTACTGAAAATCGAAATTAACCTCGATACTTTCGACATCCCAACAGGCTTTGCACTGGAAAAAACACATTTGGCTGGGTTTGTACCAGTCTAAGGCTCGGAATAAGATCGAAATTGATTTAATAATAATAATAAAGTTCATTTATATAGCGCCAATTCCCCACTTGGTGGGCCCTTGGCGCTTTACAATCGCACTTTTACACCCCTGCATACGTAACAGTATCTGACAATATAAAACATGATAAAGATACTACATATGAACAGTAAAGTTAAGTTGACAATCAACCACAGTCATTCAGGTACTTCCTGAACAGAAATGTTTTTAAATCTGTTTGAAAGCTTTGAAGAGTCTTTTTTGCTTTAATTTCTTCAGGGAGCTCATTCTATATAGATGGTGCAAAATGAGTGAAAGCTCGTTCCCCAAATGTTTTTAAATTGATACGTGGAATACTCAGAAGATTTAAGTTTTTTGACCTGAGCTCTTTTGATGGAATGTATGGTTTTAATAGCTCAGCTAGATATGATGGGAAGGCAGTGTATAATCCACGGTAGCAAAAGGTGGCCAGTATATAGTCAATTCGCGCTTTCACAGGTAACCAGTGGAGTTCTTTTAGCATAGGTGTTATGTGTTCTTGTTTACTTCTTCTCAGAACCAAACGAGCAACACTGTTTTGGATTCTCTGCAATTTGTTAACTTTTTCCTTCGGCAGACCCGCTAGTAAGGAATTGCAATAATCTAGTCGAGAAAGAATAAATGCAGAGACTAAAGTTTTTGTCGCTTCCACTGTTAAATATGGTCTTATTTGGCCAATTTGTCTAATTTGGAGGTATAAGACTTTAGTGAGGTGATATGATCATCAAAAGAAAGGGTACTCATGCGACAAAAACTTTAGTCTCTGCATTTATTCTTTTTGACTGTCTCACCACCTATACGAATATGATCACAATCAAGAGACTTCATTTTGAAATCACTTGCACATAGAATAACTTCAGTTTTTTCGTCATTCATCTTAAGTTTGTTGGTTGTCATCCAAGCTTTTACAATTTCTATAGACTTTTGTACTTGATCTACAAGAGATGGTAACTCATTCATAAAAGCAGACTTATATAACTGAGTGTCATCTGCGTACATATGGAATTGCATGGATTGCTTCCTTAAAACATCACCTAAGGGTTGGGTGTACATTGTGTAGAGGACAGGCCCTAATACGGAACCCTGGGGGACTCCGAATTTTAACAGGTTCTTTTCAGATTGATGGTTACCAATGACCACAGATTGGGTGCGCTGAGACAAATAGGATGCAAACCATTTCAAANTAAGATCGAAATTGATTTCGATACTTTCGAAATCGTTCTCATGGCTTTTGTCTCCGTAGGCTCTATGGTGAGCATCATATAGACTGTTACTGTGGATAGAGTGGGGATCAAAATTATTTTTGATGTGTTTTACACCAGGTATGTCACTGGACGAGATTAGCAGAGGCAAGGCATGAAAAATGTTAATATTTCCAAAATAACTGATAGAAGGGGATATGGGGAGATATTTTTCGGCAAGGCAAACTGTCACATTTAAAATCAATAGTATCGAAAGTGTATGGAAAACCTAGAGGTCGATTTTTTTATACTGAATTAATACCCCAAGGCATCAAAATTATCGATTCTCAGAAATGATAATGCTCACAACTGAGAGTACAGTGCGCGGGGAAGAAGTGACTATAGACACACAGGTCTGTTAAGAGGTTCAGAATTTCGTTACCCAATTCATACCATGTACCAGGCCAGGCTGGCCAGTGTGCTACTGGTGTAGTACAATGAACTATTTCAGACCAGATCAATAAACATTTTGCGACAATGATAGTATTACAATTTGAACAAAAAATAAC